>OX030963.1:2959843-2967343 GCA_943735955.1 Piscicola geometra
TTCTTTGTCTATGCTTTTGTGTCTATCTCTTTGTCTATGCTTTGTCTATCTCTTTTTACAATTTCAACCACTATCTTCTTTGACAACCCACCACAATCAAACTGAAACCAACTCCACCTCCACTCAACACTCAAACTGAAACCAACTCCACCTCCACCCACTCAACACTCAAAGCCGAAACCTACCCAAAAGCAACGCAAAGCCCAAGCACAACAACACTCCAGACCACTGCATGGTGACGTTCGTGAAGCCGAAGCTGCTGGGCACGCGCAAGGAATTCCTGAATCGCTTCGTCAACCCGATCACCAACGGCCAGTGCTCCGATTCGACGCCTCGCGACGTCCGAATCATGAAGAACCGAGCGCACGTGCTGCACGAGACACTGGCCGGATGTGTGCAGGTGGCTGGGTGGCTTGGTGGGTGGGTGGCTGGGAGAGGGAGGGGGTTGTGTCGGTTTGTTTTGGTTTAACCACGTTAATATAATTCGTCGTTTTTTTGTATTAATGCATCGACAACCACCACCACTCTATCACTTCTTCCCAAAAACCACACTCTATCACTGCAACCACGATCACAACAACCCCCGCCACTAACACTTCAACACCACAACAACCGCTCCATCGCCTTCCATCGCCACAAAATCCACCACTTTATCACCACTTCACCAAAACCACAATAGCAACCAACCAAGCAACCACACTACCAACCAACCAAACAACCAACCACAACCCAACCACTCAAGCAGCCAACCACAACCCATCCAACCAACCAACCAACAACCCAACCAAGCAACCACAACCCAATCAACCAACCACAAGCCAATCAACCAACCACAATCCAAGCAACCAACCACAACCCAACCAACCACAACCCAACCAACCAACCACAATTCAACCAACCACAACCCAACCAAGCAACCACAAGCCAACCAACCACAACCCAACCAACCAACCAACCAACCACAACCCAACCAACCACAATACCAACCAACCTCAACCCAACCACCCAATCAAAAAACCACAACCCAACCAACCACAACTCAACCACCCAAGCAAGAAACCACAACCCAACCAGCCACAACCCAACCAACCACAATACCAACCAACCAACCAACCACAATACCAACCAAACAACCACAATACCAACCAAACAACCACAATACCAACCAAACAACCACAATACCAACCAAACAACCACAATACCAACCAAACAACCACAAGCCACCCAACCAAGCAACCACAACCAAGCAACCAACCCACAGCGGAGAGACTACAGCTCGCTCACCAAATACCTCCTGCCGAAGCACGAGTACGTCATCTCGATCCGCCTCGGCGACAAACAGCGCGCCCTCTACCAGTCGTACCTCTCACGTGCCCTCGGCGGCGAATTCGTCGCCTACAGGTTGAGATGGTGGTTGTGGTGGTGGTTGTGGTGGTGGCGATTTGGTTAGGGTGGTGGTGATGATGATTTGGTTAGGGTGGTGATGGTGGCGATTTGGTTAGGGTGATGATGATGATTTGGTTAGGGTGGTGATGATGATTTGGTTAGAGTGATGATGATGATTTGGTTAGAGTGGTGATGATGATTTGGTTAGAGTGGTGATGATGATTTGGTTAGGGTGGTGATGATGATTTGGTTAGGGTGGTGAGGATAATGATTTGGTTAGAGTGGTGATGATGATTTGGTTAGGGTGGTGATGATGATGATTTGGTTAGGGTGGTGATGATGATTTGGTTAGAATGGTGATGATGATGATTTGGTTAGAGTGGTGATGATTATGATTTGGTTAGGGTGGTGATGATGATGATTTGATTAAGGTGGTGATGATGATTTGGTTAGAGTGGTGATGATGATGATTTGGTTAGAGTGATGATGATGATTTGGTTAGAGTGGGGATGATTATGATTTGGTTAGGGTGGTGATGATTATGATTTGGTTAGGGTGGTGATGATGATTTGGTTAGGGTGGTGAGGATAATGATTTGGTTAGGGTGGTGATGATGACGATTCGGTTAGGGTGGTGATGATGATTTGGTTAGGGTGGTGATGATTATGATTTGGTTAGGGTGGTGATGATGATTTGGTTAGGGTGGTGAGGATAATGATTTGGTTAGGGTGGTGAGGATAATGATTTGGTTAGGGTGGTGATGATTATGATTTGGTTAGGGTGGTGATGATGATTTGGTTAGAGTGGGGATGATTATGATTTGGTTAGGGTGGTGATGATTATGATTTGGTTAGGGTGGTGATGATGATTTGGTTAGGGTGGTGAGGATAATGATTTGGTTAGGGTGGTGATGATTATGATTTGGTTAGGGTGGTGATGATGACGATTCGGTTAGGGTGGTGATGATGATGATTTGGTTAGGGTGGTGATGATGACGATTCGGTTAGGGTGGTGATGATGATTTGGTTAGAGTGGTGATGATTATGATTTGGTTAGGGTGGTGATGATGACGATTCGGTTAGGGTGGTGATGATGATTTGGTTAGGGTGGTGATGATGACGATTCGGTTAGAGTGGTGATGATGATTTGGTTAGGGTGGTGATGATTATGATTTGGTTAGGGTGGTGATGATGACGATTCGGTTAGGGTGGTGATGATGATTTGGTTAGGGTGGTGATGATGACGATTCGGTTAGAGTGGTGATGATGATTTGGTTAGGGTGGTGATGATGATGATTTGGTTAGGGTGGTGATGATGACGATTCGGTTAGAGTGGTGATGATGATTTGGTTAGGGCGGTGATGATTATGATTTGGTTAGGGTGGTGATGATGACGATTCGGTTAGGGTGGTGATGATAATGATTTGGTTAGGGTGGTGATGATGACGATTCGGTTAGGGTGGTGATGATGACGATTCGGTTAGGGTGGTGATGATGACGATTTGGTTGGGATGAGGATGTTTTGGCTAGGGTGATGGTGATGATTATGCCAGTGCGTGGTGATTGGGATTATGATTGTGATAACGCCTAATCAAGTGTATAGCGTGTTGGGTTTTAACCCGAAGGTCCTGGGTTCGAGCGCAAGTCATCTGCCCACTAACGAGAATTATAATTTGCAACTCAAATGCCTTTTAAACGCGCTTTTCTCGAGAGTCGTTATAATAATACTTATAGTAAAATTTAGAACATTATTTTCATTTTTATTTTACATTTTTATTTTCATCACCATTGAATATTATTGAATATTATTCTATCATATTTTATATTATTGAATATTATTCTATCATATTTTATATTATTGAATATTATTCTATCATATTTTATATTATTGAATATTATTCTATCATGTTTTATATTATTTTATATTTTATATTATTTTATATTTTATATTATTTTATATTTTATATTATTTTATACTATTTTATCTTAATATTCTTTATTATTATTTTATATTCTGATACTTTATTATTATTTTATATCATGATTCTTTATTATTCCTCATTATTTTAACAATTTTATTAAAGTACCACTCCCATCATAACAGGGGCTCTAGAATGTTCGCCGACTACCAGAACCTGATGAAGATCTGGACGCACCCGTGGGTCCTCAAGATGGACGAGATTAAGCAGGAGTGTCGGGTGGGTGGGTGGGTGGGTAGGTGGATAGGTGGATAGGTGGGTGGGTGGGTAGGTGGGTAGGTGGATAGGTGGGTGGGTGGGTAGGTGGGTAGGTGGATAGGTGGGTGGGTGGGTAGGTGGGTAGGTGGATAGGTGGGTGGGTGGATAGGTGGGTAGGTGGGTAGGTGGGTGGGTGGGTAGGTGGGTAGGTGGGTAGGTGGGTGGGTAGGTGGATAGGTGGGTGGGTGGGTAGGTGGGTAGGTGGATAGGTGGGTGGGTGGGTAGGTGGGTAGGTGGGTGGATAGGTGGGTGGGTGGGTAGGTGGATAGGTGGGTGGGTGAGTGGATAGGTGGGTGGGTGAGTAGGTGGGTAGGTGGGTGGGTGGGTAGGTGGGTGGGTGGGTAGGTGGGTGGGTGGGTAGGTGGGTGGGTGAGTGGATGGGTGGGTGGGTGGGTGGGTGGGTGGATAGGTGGGTGGGTGGGTGAGTAGGTGGGTGGATGGGTGAGTAGGTGGGTGGGTGGGTGGATAGGTGGGTGGGTGGATGAGTGGGTAGGTCGGTGGGTGGGTGGATAGGTGGGTGGGTGGATGAGTGGGTAGGTCGGTGGGTGGGTGGATAGGTGGGTGGGTGGGTGAGTGGGTAGGTGGGTGGGTGGGTAGGTGGGTGGATAGGTGGGTGGATAGGTGGGTGGGTGGGTGGGTGGATAGGTGGGTGGGTGGGTGAGTAGGTGGGTGGATGGGTGAGTAGGTGGGTGGATGGGTGAGTGGGTAGGTGGGTGGGTGGGTAGGTGGGTGGGTGGGTGGATGAGTGGGTAGGTCGGTGGGTGGGTGGATAGGTGGGTGGGTGGGTGAGTGGGTAGGTGGGTGGGTGGGTAGGTGGGTGGGTAGGTGGGTAGGTGGGTGGGTGGGTGAGTGGGTAGGTGGGTGGGTGGGTGGATAGGTGGGTGGATGGGTGAGTGGGTGGATAGGTGGGTGGATGGGTAGGTGGATAGGTGGGTGAGTGGGTCGTTGGGTGGGTGGGGGGATAGGTGGGTGGGTGGATGAGTGGGTAGGTGGGTGGGTGGGTGGATAGGTGAGTGGGTCGGTGAGTGGGTAGGTGGGTGGGTGGGTAGGTGGGTGGGTGGGTGAGTGGGTAGGTGGGTGGGTGGGTGGATAGGTGGGTGGATGGGTGAGTGGGTGGATAGGTGGGTGGATGGGTGGATGGGTGAGTGGGTAGGTGGGTAGGTGGGTGGGTGGGTGGATAGGTGGGTGGGTGGATGAGTGGGTAGGTCGGTGGGTGGGTGGATAGGTGGGTGGGTAGGTGAGTGGGTAGGTGGGTGGGTGGGTAGGTGGGTGGGTGGGTGAGTGGGTAGGTGGGTGGGTGGGTGGATAGGTGGGTGGATGGGTGAGTGGGTGGATAGGTGGGTGGATGGGTGGGTGGGTAGGTGGATAGATGGGTGGGTGGGTGGATAGGTGGGTGGGTGGATGAGTGGGTAGGTGGGTGGGTGGGTGGATAGGTGGGTGGGTGGGTGAGTGGGTAGGTGGGTGGGTGGGTGAGTGGGTGGATAGGTGAGTGGGTGGGTGGGTGAGTGGGTAGGTTGTTGGGTAGGTGGGTGGTTTGTTGGGTGGGTGAGTGGGTGGGTGTCGGGTGCTCAACATCACTTATTATCATCATCATCATCACCACCAATCTATAACCCCACCACCATCAATCCCAACCCACCGCCAACCATCATCACCACCATCATCATCACCACCACCCACCATCATCATCATCATCACCACTACCAGCGCAACCACAAGGACGACATCGACTCCTTCCTCGATGACTCGCTCGAAGAGGAGGAGTCATGGCCGGGCTCCGACCAATCAGACGAGGCCTCGTCTCTGGAAGACTGGAAGCCCAAGAAGAAGAAGAATAAGAAGGAGAAGGAGGGAATAAAGGAGGAGGAGAATGGGTGAGTGATGATGATGATGATGATTGTGGTGGTGATGATTATAAGGGGGGTGGGTGGTGGTGGTGTTGGTGATAATGATGATTATTGTGGTGGTTATGATGATGATTATGATGATCATGAAAAGAATGTTATGACGGTGGTGTGGAGGACGGGGTTTATTGGGTTATGATGTAGGTGGTATTGGTGTTTTGGTGGATGGATGAATGGATGAATTGATTGATTAGTGTTGAATTACTGGATGAATGAGTGAATGGATGGGTTGGTGGGTATATAGAGGGGTAGTGAGGGTCACCATTCATTCACAGGGAAAGGAAAGACGAGGCAGCGAAGAAAGGAAAGAGTATAAAGAAAAAGAAAAATGGTAAAAAGTCGAGTGGTGATGATAATGATGACGAAGAAGAAGGTAGTAATGGTGATGATGATAGCGATGATGATGTCAAGATTATAAAAACGAAAAATAAGAAGGGTGATGATGACGATGATGATGATGATGAGGATGAAGACGCAGAGCAAGAGATTGTGAAGGACTGGAAGTCAAGGAGCAGGAGAGGAGAAGGTGATGAATGAATGCATGCATGGATGCATGAATGGATGAATGAATGTATGGATGGATGAATGAATGCATGCATGGATGAATTCATAAATGCATGGATTGGCTTAAGAATGCATTCAAGAAATCAAAAATGACGGATTAATGAATGGATTCATGACTCATGAATGAATGAATGAATTAATAAATGCATTATCCAATCCCAGGAATTAATTAATAAATGCATTATCCAATCCCAGGAATTAATTAATAAATGCATTATCCAATCCCACCAAAAAACAGCACTGCTTCAAGAAACACCGCAATCAAAGGCGAAAAAATCAAGTAGCAAAAAGCGAAATGATTTAGACGGCAGTAAAGGAGACTCGGATGGAGAGAAGAATAAAGGAGAAGAGGAGGGGAAGGAGGGAGGGGAGGGGGTGTCGGACGAGTGGTGGGGCAGTTATCTGAGCAGCAAAGACGAGTATAATGTGAATTTGAGCGGCAAGTTGCTGTTGCTGGCCGAGATTCTGAAGTTGTGTGAGTCGATCGGAGATAAAGTGTTAGTGGGCGTGTTGGGTTTTGTTTGCTTGTTTGGGTGGGTGGGTAGGTGGGTGGGTGGGTTGTTTATGGATGTGGAGGGGGCAGAATAGGGGGTTGTTTGTCGGGATGGAATGGGCTGTTTGGAAGGGGGGGGGTTTAATTGGTGATTGACAGTTTCACTGTAAAGGAATTGAAGGTTATGGATATTTTCCAAATGAATAAATGCAAGATATATTAGTTTCATAAACTCTATTTTGACATTTAAAAACAATATAAATTATCTTTTTCTTCCATCCATTCATTTAACCACTATTTTTTATTAATTCATCCACTTATTCTTTTTTCATCCACTCATCCACGTATCCTTCACTCATCCACTCATTCATCCAATTGCAGCCTGCTCTTCAGTCAATCCCTTCTCTCACTCGACCTCATCGAGAAGTTTCTCTCTCACTGGGACAAGCACTTCTCCAAGGACCCCGAAAACCAGGTGTGTGTGTGTGTGTGTGTGTGTGTGTGTGTGTGTGTGTGTGTGTGTGTGTGTGTGTGTGTGTGTGTGTGTGTGTGTGTGTGTTTTTGTGTGCGTGTGTGTGTGTGTGTTGGTGTGCGTGTGTGTGTGTGTGTTTTGTGTGTGTGTGTGTGTGTTTGTATGTGTACATCAATATCATTTTTTCCACCTACCCATCCATGTATTAAATAATGATCTTCATCACACACCCACCCACCCACCCACCAATCAGATGGCAGGCAGGCAGGGCTGGGACAAGGGCATCGACTACATCAGGATGGACGGGTCGACAAGCGCCCAGCATCGAAAGGACTGGGCTGAGATGTTCAACAACGAGGAGAACCAAAAGTGCGTTTGTGTTTGTTTGCTTGTTTGTGTGTGTGGGGTGGGGTGGGGTTTGTTTTTGTGTGTGTTTGCGGAGGGG
>OX030963.1:2972343-3137343 GCA_943735955.1 Piscicola geometra
GGGTAGGTGGGTAGGTGGGGTGGGTGGGTAGGTGGGGTGGGTAGGTGGGTGGGTGGGTGGGTGAGTGGGTGGGTGAGTGGGTGGATAGGTGGGAGGGAGGGTAAGTGGGTGGGTAGATAGAAGGTGTGGTGTGGTGGGGTGGGGTGGGTTGAGGTGGGTGGGCGAATGGGCGTGGTGGAGAGTGGGTTGAGGTTGTTTGAAGAGGGGGGTAGGGTGGCTGGAGTTGATCATTCGTTCCAGTTTCCCTCCTTATCACTCTCCCACTCCATCATCAGTTCAAACCACCCTTCCTCCATTCACCTAAAATTCGTTTCACGCACACACACATACACACACACACACAAACACGTACACAGCAACAGAGAGAGAGGGAGAGGGGCATGAAGGAGCACGAAGAGATACTACAGAGGCAGAGGATGCTGGCGCTGCAGAAGATGGGAACCATCCTCATTGATGATGATAAATGATGGATGGATGGATGGATGGATGGATGGATGGATGGATGGATGGATCATTGATGCATGGATGGATTGATGAATGGATCGATGGAGTGAAGCGTAAAACTTTCAACAGTATTTGTGGATGACTTATACAGACATCCATTCATCTAGTTTCCCTTTTCTTTTTAATTTATTCATTCTTTCCATTCATCTCTCTCTATCATTCACTTTTTCATTCATCCATTAAACCATTCATTAATGCTTTAATGCGTGTATATATCTACGAATACATTCTATGGAGTAGACAGCTTACGATATCATCATCATGTTTTTATTATACGTCATTCAACTCGCTATACGTCATTTATACTTGCTATACGTCGGTATCAACCCATTTAGCGTCATTACAGCCGCATTCTGTACTCACTTTGTCATCATTCTCATCATCATCATTATCATCATCTTTCATTATCGTCTACATCATCATAATCATCATCAATAGACGACGGTCCCGTTGACAGATGAGCTCCTTATGAATGGAAGACTTAATGATGATGATGATTATGATGATGATGATTATTATTATTGATGCAACCCCACGTGGTGGTGTTAATGGTGGTAAAGTGATGATGATGATGATGATGGCATTGATACATTATAGATGTCACTTATCTTAACGCTTGTCAGTGGCAAAGACATTCTAGATGATAATCACTAGTTGTCAAAAAAGAATTACGTCATGTGTATCTTTACTTATTTATTTCTTTCGTGTATAGTTTCCAATAGTGTCGACTACAGACCATTTGTATTTCTCTAAATAATTTGTAACCTTTATGAATTAATGCATATTTTGAAAATATCATTAAAAATATTATAATAAATGTCTTTTATAAATGGCATTCAACTATTCTTGTTGGTTACTTGACCATTTATCGCTAACGAAAGAACGCTAAGGCGTTGTTATTCTTTTGTTGCAGTTGGTCTAGACTCTAGGCAAAAACAACTTTTAATGTAATGTTTGCTGCAAATACGTCAAAAACCACAATTACTCTAACTTTTTTCCAAAAAAAATGTGAACTTTTTGTGTTTTGTCCATGACCCGTGCGCAGAAAACCACTCAAGAAAGAGTGGTGTGGGAGCATGAAGACAAGAAAGGAAATAAATATTTGTTTGTTTCTAAGGTGTGGACCCTGTCTGCTACCAAAGCCTGATGCGAATTCAAAGTTTGAGAGTGAAGAGATGAGTATTAATACTAAGCAGACTTGACTACTTTAACTCGCTATTATATAATATCACCAATCAAGAAAGAAATCGTCTACAGTCAGTTTTAAACAAGGCGGCTAGAATCACACTCAACTGTGATTACCCAGGCCATCACCTTGTTCAATCATCAAATGATAATCTTAAAAAACTCCACTGGCTTCCTATAGATTTTCGAATATCCTTTAAAATAGCCATCACTACATTCAAAATTCTTCAAACTTCAATACCGTCATATCTCAGCAAACTCATAACTAACAAAACATCAAACAAACAACTGCGTTCATCTTCATCTCTTCTCCTCAACGAAGAATCCACTACAAACAACATCTCAAAAAGAGCATTCCGTCATGCAGCTCCAACAACTTGGAATGCCCTTCCACCTGCACTTCTAAGCATCAACCAATTTTCGACTTTCAAAGTCAAACTGAAAACTCATTACTTTAACTTAGCTTATCATTCTTAATAATTACTCCATGCTACTCTTTGCTTTTCTTTTTATAACATTACTATTATAATTACTTTTATTTCTTTATTGCATTATGACGCAGTGAAAGCGCTTCAGTTGCGTGCCCGGGCGCTATACAAAAATGACAATTACGACAATTATTATTAAAGGAAGAGAGATTTACAGTTTCTAAATTAAACAATTAGATGATATAACAGAAATAATGATTTAAACTGATGCGATCAGCTTGTGTTTTTGTGTGTGTGTTTGTTGGTTTGTGTGTGTGTGTTTTTGTGTGTAAAAAATTAAACACATCAAGCTAAAAACCAGGAAAGTCGTTCTTTCACAAAGCCTCTGGCGTCGATCTTTTTGATCCAGAATGGCGTGTGCTGCATGATTTTTCCTCTTGGTCCATCCACTCCATCGCGGTGCAGCCCACCCACAATAGATTGTCCTTCGCGGTCATCCACGTACACTTTGAAGGCTGGATTGTATATATGTCAATTTAAATAAAAAAACAATCAACCTTAATAATCCAACCTCACGCACATCACCATGATCATCATTGTCTTTGCCATTACAAAATTTTATCATCACCACAGTACCAGCATTCCTCATACAGCATAATCATCAACACTTCATCTTCATAACCACAAAAAATAAACATAATTTTTCCTTATCTTCTTGCCACTGGTGCTTAGGTTGCGACAGGAGGTGAATCAGAAGTCCTTGCAAATACTGGAACTGTTATTGCTGTGGAAGGTTTTCTCGTTTTTGTCTCAGCTCCCCTGGTCCCCGCGGCCATCTTGGTTTTCTGCGGTCATTCCTGGACAGACCAACATTCACACAAAAAACCATAGATATCCTACAAACAACAAGTAGTATATCTATTTGAGGTCGGACCGGGTACCCGATCTGACCGGGTACCCGCGAGTACCCACGGGACTCCCGCGGGAACGGGAATGAAAATTAATTTCGGGACGGGAAAAGTCGGGAACCGGGAATAGGTTTTCGGGACGGGAACGGGAATCAATATTCAAATCGGGAACGGGAAAAGACGGGAACGGGAATCAACTTTTAAATCGGGAACGGGAAAAACGGGAATAACATTTATTGGGATTGGATTCTTTAACAATGATTTTTCAGCAAACTTCTAAGTATGGAAATCTTTATTTCATCGATACTCCGTACTTAAAATAAGTATTAAATGCAATAGAAATGTATAACGAAGCCACCATTGCCAATGTCGAAATCTCCAACACTACATTTGAAGTTGTTATGATGAGTCCAAAGATTAGGGAGATTAGAACAAATGAGTGATGATGAAAAATTTTCAGATGAAATCAAAATGGTCAGTTATATTATTTTAATTTTATAAGTTAATACTTTGAATTTGAATAATTAATTTCCAAATGAATGCTCCGTTGATCATTTCGACAAAAAAAAAGATGCCATTGATCTTATTCATATGACAGCATGTCTGTTGCATCCCCAGTATGAAAGAATAATAATCAATCAATCAAATAATCAATCAAATAGATTTCTATAGCGCTCTTTCTTTAAATTCAAGGAAAAAAGTTTGGGATAGAAAAGAAATAAATACCAAGACTTTCATTAGAGAAAATTTAATTCTATTTTGTACAGCCAGACCAAGCTGCAGTGCCGTTGAGAAAAAAAACAAATGATGGTTATAATTGTTTTTATAACGTAAAAATTATAATAAAATTATTATACTATCAAATTATACGAATGATTTTATATTTGCAGTTGTGGAGAATAAGAATGTTGTCAAAAAACATATTTCTAACATTATTGAAGAATTAATAATAATGAACGAAGAAAAAAATTCAAAAAAGAATGAATTGTACAAATATTCACAATTACGTCCCAAAAAAATTGAAAATTATAAAGATGTTTTATTTTATTGGAATAAAATGAGCAGTTCTAAAATACTACAAGAAGTAGCCAAAATTTTGTTTAGTATATCTGTAAGTTATATTTGCTGTGAACGGAATTTTTCAATATGTGGTCGTTTAACTTCAGACCCAAAATCATCTCATTTGAAAGCTGAAACTCTTAACGGTTTAACCCGTGTGAAAAGCAATAAAGACTTGATTGAATTACTCAAAAACAATGACTAACTTCAATACTTTCATTTCAATAAATATTTGAAATTGAAATCGTGTTTTTTTTATTTTATTAAAAGAAATATTCTCTGACTTTCAAATAATAAATTTTAAGAAATGTTAGAACTAGCAAATTTGGGACCAGTGAAAATGCAGCGAAAAGGAATAAAAAACAAAAAACTTTCGGGAACGGGTCGGGACGGGAAAAAAATTTCGGGAACGGGACGGGAATCAAAATTCTGATGTCCCATCGGGAACGGGACGGGACGGGAAAACAAATTTCGGGAACGGGACGGGACGGGAATCAAAATTCTGATGTCCCATCGGGAACAGGACGGGACGGGAAAACAAATATCGGGAACGGGACGGGACCGGGAATGAAAAATCGTCCATGTCCGACCTCTAATATCTATGCAAAAAACATTCTAATTAATAATATTGAATTTTTTATTTAGATTTAACATTTTAAAAATACTATACCCAAAACCGTTTATTCCACAAATTTATTTGAGCCGCTAACTAAAGAAAAAAAATTATTTATGAAAAAAGATTTTATTAATTTTTATATAATACAATTTTTAATAGTATTTCGCTATTTGGCTGATAAAGAATAGTCTATTGTGAGGAATTGTATTTTTTTAAAACTTTATTGAAAATACTTAAACTAACATCAATCTGTTGAATGAATAAGCTAATCAATGTTTTGCAACACAATATTATATGTGTTTTAAAGACACAATGGAAACTATTCATTATATTTTTAGTTTATTAATTGTTGAAAATTCTATATAAGCATGGGCGTTATGGCGTTTTAGGTAGAAGGCTTAATCTTTTCACAATAATTATGTATATCAAGTTGTTAGTTGTGGCTTTCGTGCTATTGCATGGGCTTTTGGCGGTTGAATTGTCCTGGCCTGATAGGTTCACAGGGGCCATCAACGAAGAAAGAAAAAAGCTCGGCAGAAAGCCACTCGTGAGTCTGCTTCAATCGAATCTTGCATTCTAAAACGAAAGATAATTTTTCCATGTGTAACTAACCTTTTGACCATCCAGGCATGGGGTGGTTATGCAATTCCTTATGGTTCTATAGAGAACGTTAGAAACTGCGTGATGAAGCCTAGGACCCAAGACGTCTTTTACTCAGTAAGCAAGGAAACTGAACCGGAAGAAATTGTGAAGAGCTGGGTTAAATACCAAAAAAACAACCCTGAGCTATGCGCAGACAAGGCGGAGTTCTGCTCAGGATACCTCCAGGTCAGTCTCAACAATGCTAGTTCAAACGCTGTCAAAATGCTCTTCCATTTCATTAAAAATGATAGCGGGTCAAAAACTCAAAAACGGTTAATCGGGTATCTGAAAAAATTATTAATAGCTCATTTGAGATTAGATGCGCACCTATAAATCGTAAACTTTTTTAAAAAATCTCACAATAGAGTTACGGTAAATTGATATGAAATTGATTTTGGAGTTTTTTACTTCAATTATAATGATTTCACAATAATAATAATAATTATTATTATAGATAATAATAATTATTATTATAGAAATTATTCACATCAAAAAATGGTTAACAAATGTTTTTTTCGATAAATTCTTTCACTTTGAATTTCTAAGCAATGGAAAATATTTATAAAAAACATTTAGATCCTTAATTAATTTTCGATAATTTTTTATTTATTTCTAAAAACATTTGACTTTTTTTAAATTCGGGTATTCGAGTCTAAAAGATTCTCCGTTATTCGTGTACCAGTTGCCATTCCTAATTCGATTATAGTTTATATGGGTTAATCCAGAATCGATTACATACTTACGATTTTCCGTGTCTTACTTGTTTTTCAAAAGAATGGAAAATCTTATCAAAGACTGGATGCATTTTTTTTAAAGAAAAGGAATATTAAAAAATTATCCATGTAAAATTTTAATAATAAATATTACTATATTATACTTTCTAGCTATTCAAAAGTTAAAAATAGACTAAAAACGCATGTCTTAAATTTGCTAACAGATCTTTAAAATTAAATATTTAAGTTTATGTATTAGTTAGTTCTATCAGGTTTGATTTATTCAGTCGTAGGCTTATTTAAATACGTGGTTTTGCTTCTCTCAACTTTAAAAAACATTATTTTATATCAGCTTTCGGCTATTTTGTTATTTTTCACAATTTCTCACTTCTGATTCTAGCGTTATTTTCCCTCTGATCCTTGTAATTTATCAAGAAACAGGTGAGTACTAAATTTATAATTTTTATTATTAATACAGTTCATGGGTATAGGAAGGTAAATTTATAATATCGGGCTCTTATGTTTCTTTTTTATAGAACAATATCAACATATCCTATCATGCATACCCTGACGTTAGCACAAAATTCCCCGAGACTCATTATACTAGTATTAGGTGTCACCACTTTAGAGTATATTTTAAAGTTGTTTCATATTATTCATTGAATAAGGCAATGTGTGAAAAATATTTTGATATAAGCTTCGTCTAATAATATTTTTAATGAAGCTTTTCAATTAATGAAATAAGATCAATTTTCCCGATACTGATAGTGAGAATGGGGACATGAATACATTATTATGAACTTCTTGATAATATAGCTTAGTTCCAATACTATTTTCTTTTTTAGATGGCACTAATTGACCAAAAAAAAGAAACCGAGAAGCTTCTCAACGTTATCGAGAAAAAATGAAAACCGAAAACAGAGAAATATACAATGATATAGATTTTTCTACAATAGTGGGTTGTTTTAAATAATAAAAGTTTTAATGTTAAAAAGTAATTGAATAATTATTAAATTATTTTAAAAAACCATTTCAAGAAGTGAAAATAGCTATTTTAGTGAAAAATAATAAGTTACGGAGATTTAAATAGCCGTCATTACGGGCGCCATTTTAAAAAGTTGATTTTAAATTTCAAATTTACGCAGAATATAGTAACAATTGTGTAAAAAAAAGAAGGAAAAAAGAAAACTAAACAAAAATAAAGTTCAGAAATTTTATATTGTTTTTTTTAGATGAGGTTTTATGGCTGTCAGTGTTCACTGATAATCTGTAAAACTATTTGCTCAATTAAAAAAGATTAATACAATTATTGTGTTTAAAATTATTTTTATACTCTATAATACATACATGAGTATACATAAAGCAAGTTTTTTTGAAATTGAAAACCAAAATATAGAAAGACACAAAGTCTGTAGTCAAATTTGGATTAACCCATATAATTAATTTTAAATAGTTTGGAAAAAAGAAGCCGATATAATTGTTTAAATTTACCGCTTTAAGAAGACATTTTATTTTTGCTCTAGTTATAAATTATATTTTTGAATTAATATTTTCGTGTGTTTCCTGTACATAAAACAAAGTGAGACAAATTAGTAATAAATTTATAGTTATATTTTATTATTATTTTTGCCTTCAGTGATTTTATTTAAACACTTCATGCATTCAAGGCAATAAAAGGAAGTAAGGACTATATCCACTGTGACTCAAAAGACTGTGAAACTGTCAATTATGAAGGGATAATTTTAGCAAGTCATTACTTGATAGCCTGTTCCATATCAGAGTGAGAGTTTTAAATTTTGAAGTTAAACTTGATTTCATTTAAAATTAGTTTTAATATAGAGTTTATAAAAACATTTATATATATTATATATTAAAATAATATAAACAGTCTCATAATTTTGTTCTAAAAACTAAATCTCAACTTTGTAAAAATACATTCGATTCTTATTTTTCTACAAAACTGATCAATTAGCGTCATTGGAAAAAATTTGAATATTAAATTAAAAGTTATAAAAGAGCGCTTTATGCATAATGTAAATCTTCTTTATAATATAAATGAAAACTTTCTAAAAATGTAATCCGTGTATGTAACATTTAGAGTTTTTGAAAACATAATTTTTAATAAAGGTAAACGTGATATTTTAGTTTTAAAAATTAACCATTTGCTTCAAGTGAAAAATTCTTAATTCTAGGTGGAGGGAAGGATTTATGGATAGCAGCCTGTTTAAAGACGTCGTATGGACTGGCATTTTCCGGGATGAGGTGAACCTGGAAAGGTCGAAACTTGGAAAAAATCCACTTGTGAGTCGGCCTTATTAGTAGCTCGCATTAACTTGTTGATCTTCTTTATTAAAAATGAAAGACTCATTTGTTTCAAGTGTAATTTCAATCAATCTTACCTTATAACATTTCAGAAATGGTATAGTTGGTCATATTTAATTACGGACAACGTTGCCAGGTGCGAAATGCTTCCGAGAACGGGGTATGTTTTCAACGCAATCACTAAGGAGCCTAATTTGAGAAGACTAGTGAAAAGCTGGGTAGAATACGCAAGAGATCACCCTGAAGAATGCAAAAACAAAAGTGAATTCTGCTCAGGATACCTCATGGTAGGTCTTGACAATCTCATTCACTCAGCTGCCAAAATCGTATTTAAGTGTCATTAGTTTGTTATAAGAAAAGTTGAAATTAAAATAATTAGCTGAATGCATCGATTTAAGAAGAGATAATAACTCTGCTGTAGAAGTTCGTTAACCTGAAGAGAGTTTATCTTCAAAGTATTTTTTTAAGTTTCTCATTCCAAAGATTAATTACGGAAAATAGATTTTTATATTTAAAATAAGTTGTAATAATATTGTCTCAAAATCTATGAATTCAAGGCAATAAGTGGGGAAGGAACCAATATCAGATGTGAGTCCAGATTTTGCGAAGACGTCAAGTTCGGAGCGATGGATTTTGAATTCTCTCACCTCGTAGCCTGTGAAGTATCATAGTGAGTAATTTATATTTTTATATTCAAGTCAGATTTTTTTTCCATTTCCATTTTGAAATAATTACCTTACCTAAATTTTTTTTCTTTCTGTATAAATTAAACTGGTCAAAAACATGTAAATCGTGAATGTAAAAAAATAAAATTGTCAGTAAATATTCATTTCACTCAAAACCGTCAGCTCTTTTGAAAATACTGAAAATTCAACTATTAAGTAATGAGCGATTTTTCTCTGATAGGATCAATCAATCAATCAATTCAAATATTGCTTCTTCATCAATTCAAAGACGCTCTTCTATGAAGTTTAAAATTGATCATTTAGAATTGTAAAATACTCTTATTTTTTTAATCTTGCAGATGCTGTTATGGTTTGCCCACATTTTGGAAATGATCGAGTATTTCAAAAACTAAAAACTTTCAATCTACAATTTTTATAATTGAAATTTGTATAATAATTAAATTTTCCATTTGAAATGATGAAAAACATTTGATTTCAATTAACATTTTTACTTGTTATTAATTATTTAATACTTTCTGGTATAGGAAGCTGTTAAAGACTTTTAATAAAATAAAATTCATAATGACTTGAAGTTTTTTCATAAAAAAAGCATAGTACTCATCGAAATAATTCCTTTTAACCACCAATCCTAAAAGTCACTGACCATTTTTTTGTTCTGTTAAAATTAATTGCATTTGAAATTAAAGCACGTTACAGATAATAAAACATTCACATTGAAGTTAAAATTAAAACTGGGATCTAAAACTTAAAATTTAAGTTTCAAAAACTTTCTCAAGTTTTTGACCCTCTAAATGCCCATTAATTAAAAAAATATTTTGTTAACAGAAGATGATTGAAATGTAATTTTGACTCGAGCTCACAAACTATGTTCACAAAAATTAGAGTTAGAAGCTGATGAAACACGAAACAGTGAGTTGGAATATCAACCAGAGTATCAAGAAACTTTTTTTGAAAAAAGTTAACTACTTGTACAATCTGTCACATACAAGAATGGCTGGACGTGGGCTTGCGTTGGTTCAGGACTTCAACTCGAGTTTGAACTGAGTTCGGAATGGAGATAGGAAGTGAATCTTTTCAAATTATTCGAAGTCCATATAAATCTAATTAAGTCGTCAACATTGAAGCCGAAATACGACTTACTCCAAAAATCATGAAAGATAAGACTCAGATGACTATTGAATATTGATTTTTAAAAAATGATTTATGCCTTGAATGAAGTTTCCAATAAAAAGTATTCACATCTTTTATTAGTTGTGTTACTCGTGATCGCGTTTGAAAATTTTGACATAAATGTCCAAAATATATTTTTTGAAGTTTTACACAAGCTCTAAGTATTTGTCTTTCATCATAGTTTTACATTTAGTCTTTGTATAACTAGGTCACGTAATAAGGGACTGTTCTTCACCATTCTGATACTTTTCAAAAAAGATCCGTTGCTATTCTTAATCATCGCCATTGACGAGCTTGACGGCCTTCTGTTCCTTGAGTCTGCGATGGACTTTTCTGATGATGAGCCAGTCGTTCTCGATGTCGTCTTGCTGGCAGAGCTGAGAGCAGATGACGAAGCGGATGTAGAAGACGTCGTCTGACTGCGCAGGCGTCATGTACAGTCTGCCGTCCCTCCGGATGCCCTCACACAACTCGCGTGTCTCAGCATTGCCTGCCTGCGTTGCAAAGAAAAAAATAATTATTTATTTTAATATTTTTATTATTGCTCACGCCATTGAAGCGCTCTAGAAGTGGTTTGACAGATCGACTAGAACCTTGAGTCTGAAGCACATCAGCCCCATCAGAACCTCGTTGACCAAGCAATGTAGGTTTTATATGAAAGTGACAAAATCGATTGTTTAGTGAAAATGTCACTTCAATCGTTACGTTGATAATGGCCTATGTAACTTATTGATCCAGTTATCTAACAGAGAAACCAAAAAAAAGTGTAAGCAAGTCCCTGCTAATACAGGAAACTGTCTCAGAGGTGGAGCAACCCAACCTTAGTCTCATCGGGAGCGTTGAATGGCAAGGGTTAGGATAAGGTCGGAATAAGGTTTAGAAAGGGTGGTTATGGAAATGAGTTTAGAGTTGATTTTTTAGATAAATGAGACGCACTTATCCCTTAATAAAAAAAGATCCGCGTCTTATACACGGGAAAATACGAAATATTGAATAAATATAAATATTTTTTTAAAACTGTGTGACGTCAATCAAGACGTTCAACTGACTAAATTCATTGATCAATTAATGAAGGTCATTCTTCCAACTTTTGATGAATAACTTTATTGATTGAAGTTATGAGGCACGATGACAACCTTTCAGATCTTAATCGAAGTGTCAGCAGGTAAACAGTGCCTTCCCTCGATGAAAGCTCAATCGAACTATGTGTCAAACTGATGATTTAGATAAGATTTTTACTCAAATAAAGGTATTTCTTCAGATAATAATTTTTTTTAAAGACGAATTGATTGATTAATGTTGCTTATTTCAAAAATATCTCTTCTATACGGCCTCTCTATCACTTGAGAGGAAATAGATTTTCACCTATATAACAAAACAAGACAAAAAATAGGAGTGTGAAAAAATTCATGGGACTGATGGACGTCACTGACACCAACTACTTCCACCACTGCTTATGCAAAGTCAATACTAGTAGTAGTAGTAGTAGAAGTAGTAGTAGTAGTAGTAGTAGTAGTAGTAGCAATAATAGTAGTAGTAGTAGTAGTAGTAGTAGTAGTAGTAGTAGTAGTAGTAGTAGTAGTAGTAGTAGTAGTAGTAGTAGTTGTAGTAGAAGTAGCAGTAGTAGTAGTAGTAGTAGTAGTAGTAGTAAAAGTAGTAGTAGTAGTAGTAGTAGAAGTAGTATTAGTAGTAGTATTAGTAGTAGAAGTAGTAGTAGTAGTAGTAGTAGAAGTAGTAGTAGTAGTAATAGTAGAAGTAGTAGTAGTAGTAGTAGTAGTAGTAGAAGAAGTAGTAGTAGTAGTAGTAGTAGTAGTAAAAGTATTAGTAGTAGTAGTAGTAGCAATAATTATTATTATTATTATTATTATTATTATTATTATTATTATTAGTAGTAGTAGTAGTAGTAGTAGTAGTAGTAGTAGTAGTAGTAGTAGTAGTAGTAGTAGTAGTAGTAGTAGCAGGGGTGGCGATTTGCGAAAATCTTGGTGGGTTCCTTCCCAGGGTTGGAATCAAAGAATCGGTATCGGCCAATACAGTACAAGCGATACTATTTAGTATTGTTTGCTGTAGTGCAAATTATTTTTGTATCAACTATTAATATTTGTATCCCCAAACGTTAAAAAAAGTTTGAGACTCAATAAAAATACTTTTCTATAGCACTATGAGCAATTTGAAGAAAAACAAAAGCGATTTTAGTACTTTTTATTATTTGTCATTTATATAAATTTATTTACAACTAGCTATCAACCCATCAAATAAATTTTATAGCATCTTGTTTTCTATTCATTTCTGAGTCAAATATTTTCGAAAAAATTCCAAATAGATTTAAATTTGCCAAAGTTATAAACAAATATACAATGGGAAATTTTTTTGGCTCAGTGTATATTTAGATAACATAAAATAACCTCTCTGCCTGTCCTCCTGCCCTCTCCCCACAGCTCGTTTACTTCAATTTCCAAAAAGACCTCTTCGAATATCTGATCGACTAACAAATTCTTCTGCTAGCCTTTTTAAATCCAGACTGCCAAGTATATCCTGATTTGCATGACAAACGGCCAGTGAATTCAAGCGAGGCTGTGTCATAGTTGCAAAGACGATTAGGCTCGAATCAAAATTAGAGTTGAGAAATGTGTATTTTTAAAAGAGTCAGGGGGTCCTTGTAAAAGTGGACCCAGGACCCCCTCTGTTTTTGAATTTGATAAAAGAGTGCTTTAGAAATTTATTTGATTGATTGATTGATTCCCGCCATAGAAATATAAAAAACTAGGTGGGAGTATTTAAGTAAGCAAAGAATATTTTTGTTTTAGACAGCTATCACTATAACTACACACACTCACAATGTAATACTGTAAAAACATTTACTTTTATGCCATGGTTGACGATTATGCTCATATCAAAATAGAAATTTTTAAATACAAAAATGGAAAAAAAGTGGGGGGTCATGGGGTCAGGATCGCCGCTTATGAGCCATGCCAAGCTGCAGTGCCGTCAAGAATAAAAACAAATTATGGTTATTTAGACCTATTATGTTAGTTTTATAAAGTAAAAATTATAACACAATTTTTATACTATTAAATTCTACGAATGATTTTATTTGTGCAGTTGTGGAGAATAAGAATGTTGTAAAAAACATATTTCTAACATTATCGAGGAATTAATAATAATAATAATGAACGAGGAAAAAAATTCAAAAAAGGATGAATTGTACAAATATTCACAATTACTTCCCACCAAAATTGAAGATTAAAATGATGTTTAATTTATTGGAGTAAAACGAAATTTTTTCCAAAACTACAAGAAGTAGCCAACATTTTGTTTAGTATATCTGCAAGTTCTATTCTCTGTGAACGCAATTTTTCAACATGTGGTCGTTTAACTTCAGACCCAAGATTATCTAATATGAAAGCTAAAATTCTTGACGGTTTAATCCGTTTGAAAAGCAATAAAGACTCGATTGAATTACTCAAAAACAATGACTAACTTCAATTTTTTAATTTCAATAAATATTTCAAATTTAAATCGTGTTTTTCATTTTAAAAAATGTTTTCTGACTTTCAAATCATACATTTTAAGAAATGTTAGGATTAGCAAGTTTGGAACCGGTGAAAACGGCAGCAAAAATAACTAAATTAACAAAAAATGTTTATTTGGGAATGGGTCGGGACTGGGTCAAAAGGTTTCGGGAACGGGTTGGGACCGGAAATCAAGTTGCGGGACGGGACGAGACGGGAATCAAAGTTCTGACGGGAAGGAAAAATCGTCCATGTCCGACCTGTACGGAGATGTGATTGATTTGGCTGCATTTTGAAACTGGCAGGTTTGATCTTCCAATTTGATTTGATTAAAATTATAATAACAAAATTGTTAGTTTTTTTTCGTGTCATTGAATCAGCCAGCTATAATCATTATTTCCAATTTTTAGTACAAAGCGTAGTTGAAAAACTTCAAAAAAATGTATTATTAGTTTCAACTCATTGTCTAAACAAAATCGATATGCAAACAATTCACAAACTTGGAAAAAAAATATATGAAAAATTACAAGAATCAATATATTTATATAGTTGTTATGTGTCTTTAAAAATGGTCTAATTCAAAGATGAATAAATGCATTAGACAGTCAAATTCACTTTTTCAATCATGCAATATGATAAGTTAGGCACATGAGCACAAGCTTACTCAGGTGACTCAGACGAACACCATTCGATTTCAACATTTCTACATCAGGACTATTTCTACACCCTATAGCATGTAATCTATCAACATAAGGTAATCCCTCATCTGAGTACAAAAAATAAATGCTGTAGAATCTTCCTTTAGTATAAACCCAACGTTCACCTGAAGGATTGATTAGCGTACTTAGTACTACTTTATAGTATTTTATCATTCATTTCAACCAAGTAAGTTTCAAAATCATTTTCATCTTAAAAACTTTGTTCTATTCAAACGCATTTTAATCCATTTTCATATCCATAAATTATAGACTAATCGATTTTAAAATTCAGATAATTTTATAGATCTGGGCTTTAAAGGCAAATTCTTTTTATAAAATATGTTGAATATGAATGATTGCGGATCTTAAACTGTTTTGGAAAATACACAGTATCGAATTCCAAACCACCTCATTAACCTTACAGTAATGAGTAACACCTATTATATATTCTGGGAAAAACAGACCTTTTATAGTGATATAATCTCCTATTGGAGGAAGGTATTTATCTTGTACAAAGTCTATCACTTTCAAATTCCTTCCATTGTTACTAACAGAATTGATATATACACACATAAACACACACACACACGCACAAACAGAATCCCACGTTGACTCAAGTGGAGTTGAACGAAAAGGCGCAGGTCTTTATGCACAACCAGATGATGCAGCAATTACACCAGCGCAACATGATGCTCGCACAGGTGGGTGGGTGGGTAGGTGGGTGGGTGGATAGGTGGGTGGGTGGATAGGTGGGAGGGTAGATAGGTGGGTGAGTGGGTAAGTGGGTGGGTAGATAGGAGGTGTGGTAGGTAGGTGGGTGGGTGGATAGGTGGGAGGGTGGATAGTAGAGGTCGGACATGGACGACTTTTCATTCCCGGTCCCGTCCCGTTCCCGAAATTTGTTTTCCCGTCCCGACCCGTTCCCGATGGGACATCAAAATTTTCATTCCCGTCCCGTCCCGTTCCCGAAATTTGTTTTCCCGTCCCGTCCCGTTCCCGATGGGACATCAGAATTTTGATTCCCGTCCCGTCCCGTTCCCGCTACTCGATTCCCGGTCCCGACCCGTTCCCGAAACTTTTTTTTATTTATTGATTTTCGCTATCGTTTTCACTGGTCCCAAACTTGCTAGTTCTAACATTTATTAAAATTTATTATTTGAAAGTCAGAGAATATTTCTTTTAAAAAAATTAAAAAAACACGATTTAAATTTCAAATATTTATTGAAATGAAAGTATTGAAGTTAGTAACTGTTTTTGACTAATTCAATCAAGTCTTTATTGCTTTTCACACGGGTTAAACCGTTAAGAGTTTCAGCTTTCAAATGAGATGATTTTGGGTCTGAAGTTAAACGACCACATACTGAAAAATTCCGTTCACAGGGAATATAACTTGCAGATATTCTAAACAAAATTTTGGCTACATTTTTAGTATTTTAAAATTGCTCATTTTACTCCAATAAAATAAAACATCTTTATAATCTTCAATTTTTTGTGACGTAATTGTGAATATTTGTACAATTCATCCTCTTCTGAATTTTTTTCTTCGTTCATTATTATTAATTCTTCAATACTGTTAGAAATATTTTTTTGACAAAATTTTTATTCTCCACAACTGCAAATATAAAATCATTCGTATAATTTGATAGTATAATAATTTTATTCTAATTTAACCATCATTTGATTTTTTTCTCAATGGCACTGCAGCTTGGTCTGGCTATACAGATAGAATTAAATTTTCTCTAATGAAAGTCTTAGTTCTCATTTCTTTTCTATCCCAAACTTTTTTCCAATTATTCTTTCATACTGGGGATGCAACAGACATGCTGTCATATGAATAAGATCAATGGCATCTTTTCTTTTGTCGAAATGATCAACTGAGCAATAATTTGGAAATTAATCATTCGAATTCAAAGTATTAATTTATAAAAGTAAAATAATTTAACTGACATTTTTGATTTCATCTGAAAAGTTTTCATAATCACCCATTTTTTCTGATCTCCCTAATCTTTGGACTCACCATAACAACTTCAAATGTAGTGTTGGAGATTTTGACATTGGCAATGGTGGCTTCGTTATACATTTCTATTGCATTTAATACTTATTTCAAGTAAGGAGTATCGATGTAATAAAGATTTCCATACTTAGAAGTTTGCTGAAAAAACATTGTTAAAGAATCCAAACCCAATAACTGTTATTCCCGTTTTTCCCGTTCCCGATTTAAAAGTTGATTCCCGTTCCCGTCTTTTCCCGTTCCCGATTTGAATTTCGATTCCCGTTCCCGTTCCCGTCCCGAAAACCTATTCCCGGTTCCCGACTTTTCCCGTCCCGAAATTAATTTTCATTCCCGTTCCCGCGGGAGTCCCGCGGGTACCCGGTCGAATCGGGTACCCGGTCCGACCTCTAGTGGATAGGTGGGAGGGTGGGTAAGTGGGTGGGTGAGTGGGTAAGTGGGTGGGTGGGTGGATAAGTGGGAGGGTGGATAGGTGGTTGAGTGGGTAGGTGGGTGGGTAAGTGGGTGGGTGGGTGGGTAAGTGGGTGGGTGGGTGGGCAAGTGGGTGGGTAAGTGGGTGGGTGAGTGAGTAAGTGGGTGAGTGGGTGGATAAGTGGGAGGGTGGATAGGTGGTTGAGTGGGTAGGTGGGTGGGTAAGTGGATGGGTGGGTGGGTAAGTGGGTGGGTGGGTGGGTAAGTGGGTGGGTGAGTGGGTAAGTGGGTGGGTGGGTGGATAAGTGGGAGGGTGGATAGGTGGTTGAGTGGGTAGGTGGGTGGGTAAGTGGGTGGGTGGGTGGGTAAGTGGGTGGGTGGGTGGGTAAGTGGGTGGGTGGGTGGGTAAGTGGGTGGGTGGGTGGATAAGTGGGTGGGTGGGTGGGTAAGTGGGTGGGTAAGTGGGTGGGTGGGTGGGTGGAGTTGATCATTCGTTCCAGTTTCCCTCCTTATCACTCTCCCACTTCACATGAATTCAAACAACCCTTCCTCGATTAACCTAAAATTCGTTTCACGCACACACACATACACACACACACACACACACACACACACACACACACACACACACACACACACACACACACACACACACACACACATACACACACACACACACAAACACGTACACAGCAACAGAGAGAGAGGGAGAGGGGCATGAAGGAGCACGAAGAGATACTACAGAGGCAGAGGATGCTGGCGCTGCAGAAGATGGGAACCATCCTCATTGATGATGATAAATGATGGATGGATGGATGGATGGATGGATGGATGGATGGATGGATGGATGGATGGATGGATGGATGGATGGATGGATGGATGGATGGATGGATGGGTGGGTGTATTAATGAATGGATGGATGGATGGATCATTGATGCATGGATGGATTGATGAATGGATCGATGGAGTGAAGCGTAAAACTTTCAACAGTATTTGTGGATGACTTATACAGACATCCATTCATCTAGTTTCCCTTTTCTTTTTAATTTATTCATTCTTTCCATTCATCTCTCTCTCTATCATTCATTTTTTCATTCATCCATTAAACCATTCATTAATGCTTTAATGCGTGTATATATCTACGAATACATTCTATGGAGTAGACAGCTTATGATATCATCATCATGTTGTTATTATACGTCATTTAACTCGCTATACGTCATTTATACTTGCTATACGTCGGTATCAACCCATTTAGCGTCATTACAGCCGCACTCTGTACTCACTTGGTCATCATTATCATTCTCATCATCATCATTATCGTCTTCATCATCATTATCATCATCTTTCATTATCGTCTACATCATCATAATCATCATCAATAGACGACGGCCCCGTTGACAGATGAGTTCCTTATGAATGGAAGACTTAATGATGATGATGATTATGATGATGATGATTATTATTATTATTGAAGCAACCCCACGTTGTGGTGTTAATGGTGGTAAAGTGATGATGATGATGATGATGGCATTGATACATTATAGATGTCACTTATCTTAACGCTTGTCAGTGGCAAAGACATTCTAGATGATAATCACTAGTTGTCAAAAAAGAATTACGTCATGTGTATCTTTACTTATTTATTTCTTTCGTGTATAGTTTCCAATAGTGTCGACTACAGACCATTTGTATTTCTCTAAATAAATTGTAACCTTTATGAATTAATGCATATTTTGAAAATATCATTAAAAATATTATAATAAATGTCTTTTATAAATGGCATTCAACTATTCTTGTTGGTTACTTGACCATTTATCGCTAACGAAAGAACGCTAAGGCGTTGTTATTCTTTTGTTGCAGTTGGTCTAGACTCTAGGCAAAAACAACTTTTAATGTAATGTTTGCTGCAAATACGTCAAAAACCACAATTACTCTAACTTTTTTCCAAAAAAAATGTGAACTTTTTGTGTTTTGTCCATGACCCGTGCGCAGAAAACCACTCAAGAAAGAGTGGTGTGGGAGCATGAAGACAAGAAAGGAAATAAATATTTGTTTGTTTCTAAGGTGTGGACCCTGTCTGCTACCAAAGCCTGATGCGAATTCAAAGTTTGAGAGTGAAGAGATGAGTATTAATACTAAGCAGACTTGACTACTTTAACTCGCTATTATATAATATCACCAATCAAGAAAGAAATCGTCTACAGTCAGTTTTAAACAAGGCGGCTAGAATCACACTCAACTGTGATTACCCAGGCCATCACCTTGTTCAATCATCAAATGATAATCTTAAAAAACTCCACTGGCTTCCTATAGATTTTCGAATATCCTTTAAAATAGCCATCACTACATTCAAACTTCTTCAAACTTCAATACCGTCATATCTCAGCAAACTCATAACTAAAAAAACATCAAACAAACAACTGCGTTCATCTTCATCTCTTCTCCTCAACCAAGAATCCACTACAAACAACATCTCAAAAAGAGCATTCCGTCACGCAGCTCCAACAACATGGAATGCCCTTCCACCTGCACTTCGAAGCATCAACCAATTTTCGACTTTCAAAGCCAAACTGAAAACTCATTACTTTAACTTAGCCTATCATTTTTAATAATTACTCCATGCTACTCTTTGCTTTTCTTTTTATAACATTACGATTATAATTACTTTTATTTCTTTATTGCATTATGACGCAGTGAAAGCGCTTCAGTTGCGTGCCCGGGCGCTATACAAAAATGACAATTATGACAATTATTATTAAAGGAAGAGAGATTTGCAGTTTCTAAATTAAAAAATTAGATGATATAACAGAAATAATGATTTAAACTGATGCGATCAGCTTGTGTTTTTGTGTGTGTGTTTGTTGGTTTGTGTGTGTGTGTTTTTGTGTGTAAAAAATTAAACACATCAAGCTTAAAAACCAGGAAAGTCGTATTTTCACAAAGCCTCTGGCGTCGATCTTTTTGATCCAGAATGGCGTGTGCTGCATGATTTTCCCTCTTCAATCAATCAATCACTAATGATTTGTATAGCGCCCTTTACTAAGTGAAGAAAAGCGCTCTTCAAATAAATTTGTTAAATAAAACGGTTTTTAGACCACTACCAATATATGTATATATATCAATTTAAATATAAAAAAACAATCAACCTCAATAATCCAACCTCACCCACACCACCATGATAATCAACGCCAAAAAATCACTATCACCACCAAAAAAATTCAATCATCACTACAGTACCACCACTCATACAACAGCACAATCATCACCACATCATCCTCAAAACCATAAAACATAATCATCATTCTTGTCAATTTTCTGTCTTGCCACTGGTGCCGAGGCTGCGATAGAGGGTGAAGGAGAAGTCCTTGCCAGCACTGGAACTGCTGCTGCTATAGAAGGTTTTCTTCTTTATGTCGCAGCTCACTTGATTCCCTGCGGCCATCTTGGTCTGCTGCGGCCATTCCTCGACAGATTCAAAACAACCAACATTCGCACAAAAAACATTCTAATTAATTAAATGTAATTTTTATTTAGACTTAAGATTCTAAAATTTTAATATATTATATCCAAAACCGTTTATTCTACAAATTAATTTGAGCGGCTGCCAAAATGGCAGCCGCTAACCAAAGATCCATCTTGGTCCATCCACTCCATCGCCGTGCAGCCCACCCACAATAGATTGTCCTTCGCGGTCATCCACGTACACTTTGAAGGCTGGATTGTATATATGTCAATTTAAAAAAATAAATAATTAACCTTAATAATCCAACCTCACCCACATCACCATGATCATCATTGTCTTTGCCATTAAAAAAATTAATCATCACCACAGTACTAGCATTCCTCCTAAAGCATAATCACCACCCCATCATCTTCATAACCACAAAACATAATCATAATTTTTCCTAATCTTCTTTCCACTGGTGTTGAGGTTGCGACAGGAGGTGAATCAGAAGTCCTTGCCAACACTGGAACTGTTGTTGTTGTAGAAGGTTTTCTCGTTTTTGTCGCAGCTCACCTGGTTCCCAGCGGCCATCTTGGTTTTCTGCGGCCATTCCTTGACAAATTCAAAACGACCAGCATTCACAAAAAAAACATTATAATTAATAATATTAAATTTTTTATTTAGATTTAAGATTTTAACATTTAAAAAATACTATACTGAAAAAGTTTATTCCACAAAATTATTTGAGCCGCTGACTAAAGAAAAAATATTATTTAAAAAAAAAATTTCTTAATTTTTATATAATACAATTTTTAATAGTATTTCGCTATTTGGCTGATAATGAATAGACTATTCTGAATAGTCTATTGTGAGGAATTGTATTTTTTAACAACTTTATTGAAAATACTTAATCTAACATCCATCTGTTGAATAAATAAGATAATCAATGTTTTCCAACACAATATTATATGTGTTTTAAAGAAACAATGGACACTATTCAATATATTTTTTGTTTATTAATTGTTAAAAATCCAATATAAGCATGGGCGTTATGAGGTTTTAGGAAGAATGCTTTAGGCTTAATCTTTTCACAATAATTATGTATATCACGTTGTTAGTTGTGGCTTTCGTGCTATTGCATGGGCTTTTGGCGGTTGAATTGTTTTGGACTGATAGGCTCACAGGGGCCATCAACGAAGAAAGAAAAAAGCTCGGCAGAAAGCCAATCGTGAGTCTGCTTTAATTGAATCTTGCATTCTTAAACGAAAGATAAATTTTCCAAGTGTAACTAACCTTTTGACCATCCAGGCATGGGGTGGTTATGCAATTCCTTATGATTCTATAGAGAACGTTAGAAACTGCGTGATGAAGCCTAGGACCCAAGACGTCTTTTACTCAGTAAGCAAGGAAACTGAACCGGAAGAAATTGTGAAGAGCTGGGTTAAATACCAAAAAAACAACCCTGAGCTATGCGCAGACAAGGCGGAGTTCTGCTCAGGATACCTCCAGGTCAGTCTCAACAATGCTAGTTCAAACGCTGTCAAAATGCTCTTCCATTTCATTAAAAATGATAGCGGGTCAAAAACTCAAAAACGGTTAATCGGGTATCTGAAAAAATTATTAATAGCTCATTTGAGATTAGATGCGCACCTATAAATCGTAAACCTTTTAAAAAAATCTCACAATAGAGTTACGGTAAATTGATATGAAATTGATTTTGGAATATTTTACTTCAATTATAATGATTTCATAATAATAATAATAATTATTATTATTATAGATAATAATAGATATTATTATAGAAATTATTCACAACAAAAAATGGTTAACAAATGTTTTTTTCGATAAATTCTTTCACTTTAAATTTCTAAGCAATGAAAAATATTTAAAAAAAACATTTGGATCCTTAATTAATTTTCGATAATTTTTTATTTATTTCTAAAAACATTTGACTTTTTTTAAATTCGGGTATTCGAGTCCAAGATTCTCCGTTATTCGTGTACCAGTTGGCATTCCTAATTCGATTATAGTTTATATAATTAATTTTAAATAATTTGGGAAAAAGAAGCCGATATAATTGTTTAAATTTACCGCTTTAAGAAGACATTTTATTTTTGCTCTAGTTATAAATTATATTTTTGAATTAATATTTTCGTGTGTTTCCTGTACATAAAACAAAGTGAGACAAACTAGTAATGAATTTATTGTTATATTTTAATATTATTTTTGCCTTCAGTGATTTTATTTAAACACTTCATGCATTCAAGGCAATAAAAGGAAGTAAGGACTATATCCAGTGTGACTCAAAAGACTGTGAAACTGTCAATTATGAAGGAATAATTTTAGCAAGTCATCACTTGATAGCCTGTTCCATATCAGAGTGAGAGTTTTAAATTTTGGAGTTAAACTTGATTTCATTTCAAATTAGTTTTAATATAGAGTTTATAAAAACATTTATATATATTATATATTAAAATAATATAAACAGTCTCATAATTTTTTTCTAAAAACTAAATCTCAACTTTGTAAAAATACATTCGATTCTTATTTTTCTACAAAACTGATCAATTAGCGTCATTGTAAAAAATTTGAATATTAAATTAAAAGTTATAAAAGAGCGCTTTATGCATAGTGTAAATCTTTATAATATAAATGAAAACTTTCTAAAAATTTAATCCGTGTATGTAACATTTAGAATTTTTGAAAACATAATTATTAATAAAGGTAAACGTGATATTTTAGTTTAAAAAATTAACCTTTTGCTTTTAGTGAAACATTCTTAATTCTAGGTGGAGGGAAGAATTTATGGCTAGCAGCCTGTTTAAAGACGTCGTATGGACTGGCATTTTCCGGGATGAGATCAACCTGGAAAGGTCGAAACTTAGAAAAAATCCACTTGTGAGTCGGCCTTATTAGTAGCTCGCATTAACTTGTTGATCTTCTTATATTAAAAATGAAAGAATCATTTGTTTCAAGTGTAACTTCAATCAATCTTACCTTTTAACATTTCAGAAATGGTATAGTTGGTCATATTTAATTACGGACAACGTTGCCAGGTGCGAAATGCTTCCGAGAACGGGGTATGTTTTCAACGCAATCACTAAGGAGCCTAATTTGAGAAGACTAGTGAAAAGCTGGGTAGAATACGAAAGAGATCACCCTGAAGAATGCAAAAACAAAAGTGAATTCTGCTCAGGATACCTCATGGTAAGTCTTGACAATCTCATTCACTCAGCTGCCAAAACGGTATTCAAGTGTCATTAGTTTGTTATAAGAAAAGTTGAAATTGAAATAATTAGCTTAATGCATCGATTTAAGAAGAGATAATAACTCTGCTGTAGAAGTTCGTTAACCTGAAGAGAGTTTATCTTTAAAGTATTTTTTTAAGTTTCTCATCCAAAAGATTAATTACGGCAAATTGATTTTTATAGTTAAAATAAGTTTTATTAATATTGTCTCAAAATCTATGAATTCAAGGCAATAAGTGGGGAAGGAACCAATATCAGATGTGAGTCCAGATTTTGCGAAGACGTCAAGTTCGGAGCGATGGATTTTGAATTCTTTCACCTCGTAGCCTGTGAAGTATCATAGTGAGTAATTTATATTTTAATGTTCAAGTCAGATTTTTTTCCCATTTCCATTTTGAAATAAATACCTTACCTAAAATTTATTTTTTATTTCTGTATTAATTACACTGGTCAAAAACATGTAAATCGTGAATGTAAAAAAATAAAATTGTCAGTAAATATTCATTTCACTCAAAACCGTCAGCTCTTTTGAAAATGCTGAAAATTCAACTATTAAGTAATGAGCGATTTTTCTCTGATAGGATCAATCAATCAATTAAATTCAAATATTGCTTCTTCATCAATTCAAAGGCGCTCTTCTATGAAGTTTAAAATTGATCATTTAGAGTTGTAAAATCTCTTATTTTATTAATCTTGCAGATTCTGTTATGGTTTGCCCACATTTTGGAAATGATCGAGTATTTCAAAAACTAAAAACTTTCAATCTACAATTTTTATAATTGAAATTTGTATAATAATTAAATTTTCCATTTGAAATGATGAAAAACATTTTATTTCAATTGACATTTTTACTTGTTATTAATTATTAAATACTTTTTGGTATAGGGGGCTGTTAAAGACTTTTAATAAAATAAAATTCATAATGACTTGAAGTTTTTTCATAAAAAAAGCATAGTACTCATCGAAGTAATTCCTTTTAACTACCAATCCTTAAAGTCACTGACCATTTTTTTATTCTGTTAAAATTAATTGCATTTGAAATTAAAGCACGTTACAGATAATAAAACATTCACATTGAAGTTAAAATTAAAACTGGGATCTAAAACTTAAAATTTAAGTTTCAAAAACTTTCTCAAGTTTTTGACCCTCTAAATGCCCATTAATTAAAAAAATATTTTGTTAACAGAAGATGATTGAAATGTAATTTTGACTCGAGCTCACAAACTATGTTCACAAAAATTAGAGTTAGAAGCTGATGAAACACGAAACAGTGAGTTGGAATATCAACCAGAGTATCAAGAAACTTTTTTTGAAAAAAGTTAACTACTTGTACAATCTGTCACATACAAGAATGGCTGGACGTGGGCTTGCGTTGGTTCAGGACTTCAACTCGAGTTTGAACTGAGTTCGGAATGGAGATAGGAAGTGAATCTTTTCAAATTATTCGAAGTCCATATAAATCTAATTAAGTCGTCAACATTGAAGCCGAAATACGACTTACTCCAAAAATCATGAAAGATAAGACTCAGATGACTATTGAATATTGATTTTTAAAAAATGATTTATGCCTTGAATGAAGTTTCCAATAAAAAGTATTCACATCTTTTATTAGTTGTGTTACTCGTGATCGCGTTTGAAAATTTTGACATAAATGTCCAAAATATATTTTTTGAAGTTTTACACAAGCTCTAAGTATTTGTCTTTCATCATAGTTTTACATTTAGTCTTTGTATAACTAGGTCACGTAATAAGGGACTGTTCTTCACCATTCTGATACTTTTCAAAAAAGATCCGTTGCTATTCTTAATCATCGCCATTGACGAGCTTGACGGCCTTCTGTTCCTTGAGTCTGCGATGGACTTTTCTGATGATGAGCCAGTCGTTCTCGATGTCGTCTTGCTGGCAGAGCTGAGAGCAGATGACGAAGCGGATGTAGAAGACGTCGTCTGACTGCGCAGGCGTCATGTACAGTCTGCCGTCCCTCCGGATGCCCTCACACAACTCGCGTGTCTCAGCATTGCCTGCCTGCGTTGCAGAGAAAAAAATAATTATTTATTTCATTGTTTTTATTATTACTCAAGCCATTGAAGCGCTCTAGAAGTGGTTTGACAGATCGACCAGAACCTTGAGTCTGAAGCACACCAGTCCCATCAGAACCTCGTTGACCACCTCGAAGTCAGCGTCTGCCCGCACCAACGTCTCAAACAACTTGGCCAGTCTGATGTCCTTAAGTCAGAGATCAGGATATAAAACTGAATAAAACTGCCAAGCATTATTAGATGTTGAAAACAATAATGATTCAAAACCGGCAAACCTTTCTGATGTACTCTTGCAGTCCTTCCACACCAACCATCTTCATCACGAACCACAGTTTCAACGAACGGAATCTCCTACTAAGAGGAATCGCCAAATGCTGAGTTGAACGAAGATAAGTTAATAGCGTCAAGGAATTTTTTTGTTATTCTAGCGATTAAAGTAAAATAATCTCATTTGAAAGAATTAATCAATAAATGTCTCCAACTCGAAAGTCTGAGACGACGTCTTGCTGGCTGTACTGCAGGAAGACTGGGTCCACCTTGAACGTTTCAGCCATGTAGCTCGTGTCCTTGAACCTTGTTTCAAATGGAGAAAGAATAATTTTTCCCTCTTTTAAAATTTTTAAAAAAAGTTTGAGAAACATCGCATGTTTGATCGAAGAACAACAAACCATAGAGCTGAGCAGTCATCGTTAACTAGCAGCCATTTGTGAGGACTCATGTTGAACGAGTCCACGTGCTGTGTGGTACGAAGAAATCAGTGGTCTTGAAGCTTGTTGCAAATTGTATTGTATTGCATCAGTTAGACTCCTCACTCACTCGCAACTACCTCGATCCCTTGCATCAGGTATCGCATCTCCGGACACACAAAAGCAGAGCCTGCGTATGCAGCGTCGACGTGAATCCACAAGTCGTACTCTTGACCTGTTCAAGCGAGAAGATTCCTTTACTGAAAGTACTTAATCGCTGAATGAGGTTATGGAAGGTGACACTAACAAACAACAGCAATCAAGTCGAGCCGGTCGAAGGAACAAAGTGTCGTCGTGCCAAGACAGGCCACGCACTTTTGGTATAAGAAAACATTTTGTCTTCAAAAATATTTATCACATAACAGTACTTTGAATAAAAAAAGTATCAAGGGTGAGAAGGAAGGGACCATGATGGGGGTGAGTCCTTGAGCGATGTCTTGCTCAATGTGCCGCCTAAGCGACTCGATGCACATGCTGCCTTTCCCGTCCACTTCCACCTTTCTGCTCTGTATCAGCAAAATCATTGCAGCTCGTTCCACAGAACAATGTGACTGCAAGAAAAATAATTTTATTTTACTTATAACAAACTTCAAAAGTAAATGTCAAATAATCTAGTTGTGAGACCAAAATGAGAACCTCTTTGGAGAAGTATACAACCATCTTGTCGGAGTGGCTGACGTTTTTCAGTTTTATAGCTTTGCTCCTTGCCGAAAGAAAAGCCACCAAGGTCGATTCACTCGCTGATCCCTTCGCAAGTAAATTATCGCAATTTAATTAAATGCTTTCAAATAGACTTTTAAAATGTCAGACGCCATTCGACCAACAACCTGGATAACTCCTGCGCTCTTGGGACCTTCGTAAAAGCATTCAGGCAGACACATCAGCTGAGCTAACCACTTCATTGTGATCTTTTCAAGCTCCGTGCAGGAAGGACATGCGTCCTCAAAGGAAAGATGGTTTATTAATTTGAAAAAATTTGTAGTTTTTATAGCTTGCTGAGCACGCAACTGAAACGCTTGGTTTGGGATAATAAATTAATTTTCTGAATGCTACTCAGTTGAAAATGTTTACAAAATGAGTTGATTGAATGCTAAAAATCTAGTTTGGTACCCAAGAAAGTCCGACAATTCCCAGGGCGTTTGATACGAGGTCAGCGAGAAGGGCTGGGTAGGAAATGCTTGCCGGGTAGTAAGCATGGAAGTGGACACTCTGCCAGTGAGTCAACTGTGTTGGAGTTCGTGCAACTTTGAAAAATGCATGATTCCCTCGAATAACTTTGCAAAAATTCATCTGAGAGTGCTGGATGCTAATTGCTGTAAGCGATAAAGTTATTTGCTTGTTTGTTTCTCCAGTGGGATTGAATCAAAAAAGTCAGTTTTATCAGTTAGTGCAGTGACAAATTAGATGCAAAAACGTCGAGTAAAACAACTTCAAAATATCGTAATATTATTTGAAAGTGGTCAACTCACTCCAGGCATGATGAAGTCATCCAGGTCTTTCATTACGTCTTCCAGCTTTTCGGCTTTTCGTGGAGCTTCCTTCGGCAGCAGCTTTGCCAGGTAACCCGGCTGCACCTTCGAAACGGCTCTTTGTGTTTTCAGTCCCTCCCAGTAGCGAGCCATGTGATCGAGAACAACCGCCCCTTGTCGCCGAAGCTGCTCTGCGTCTAACGCATTGAAAGTCGCCATTTCAAAAATGAATTTCCATTTCTCATGAAGCGATGTAGGTTTTATATGAAAGTGACAAAATCGATTTTTAGTGAAAATGCCACTTCAATCGTTACGTTGATAACGGCATATGTAACTTATTGATCCATTTATCCAGTGGCGCAACCAGGGGGGGGGCTGGGGGGGGGGCTCAAGCCCCCCCCAGACCTTTTCAAAGGGTCTCACAGTTTTTCGAAAATCGATGAGTTTTTTTGGTGGTGGGGGGGAGGGGGTAATGAATTTTTCAATATGCCATAGAACAATGATATTTTCTCTGGATGGCCATCGGGTCTTTATCTCACGAAACATTTCATATATCAACACAGAACATAGAGATCACACCAAAATAACACTAACATGTCACAAATTCTGAGAATAAATAGAGCACCACTAGACCTTAACTACACTTTTAAATCTTTACACTTTTTATATGTAAATTTTTTAAGCCATGACACAGTATATAAAGAACAAATCAGATAGACAAAATAACTCTCGAGCTTTCAGAATTATCTAACCTTCATGGAAAGAATGCTGAAACTGTGTAAAGACAGCTCAAAATCACATCAACACATGAAGTTTACGTGCGGATCAGTCTGATCTCATTGCATGTATCGAACTGCAAGAATTCTTTTGAGCAACAAGCCTTCAGCCTGAGTTGCATTATATGCTCGATGTTGTTCTGAGTCTGCCAGTTACTTCATCAGATGCAGAAAGAGCATTTTCTAAACTTCGGCTTATTAAATTCATCTTAGGACGTCTGTTTCTGCTCGTCGTTTGCAAAGCTTGTTTGAGAATATCTGCTACCAAAACCGCTACTGCACTTCTTCCAGTAATTGAAATGGTGAAAAGATTTTCACAAACTGATCGAAAATTATTTTGTAACTGAGAACACATCAAAATTTAGTTGAAACTAAATATTTGGAAAAAAATTATAGACTGTTTAGGATCTCATATCAAACTTATTTTTCTACTTTTTACCTTAGTTTAAAAATGATGACGTACTTTAAGAATACTATGCAACTTAGTTTGTAGTTTTTCTTTTGTATCAATAATAAACTATCTAAATTTCTTATCAATTATAATTGCTAGTTTTTATTTAGCCCATTGACCGCCGCTCCTCGAGAAAAAAAGTTAAAATGAATTTTACATTTAGACTTGCATTATATGCTTATAAGAATAACTCAAACAAAATTGAAAACAATTATTTCATAAGTTTTAATGGGGCAAAATGTTGCGAAAACGCAACGTGAGCGGGAAGTGTGACATACTTATGTACAGTAAGAAATCAAAAATAAATTGATTCAAACCACATTTGTTAAACATAAATAAATTTCAATTGCGAATAGTTCGATAAATTCAGACTTCTAATTATTTTATTTGTTATAATATTAATAATAATTATTTTAATTACAACAAAGCAAATTATTTAACGTGAATTACAACAGCACTCATAAACTGTCGTGCTGTTTCAAAGACAACACTGTGATCGAATGTTATCTTTATTTTAATTTTATATTCAACCTATGAAAAACTATATTCTTTTCAATAAAAGCTTCAAGTGTGAAGCATTTGCTGTTTGAAATTTTTATCGAAATATAAAAATCAACATTCATCTAAAAAATTCAACTTTTAATTTTAATTTTATAAATTTCATAATACATTAACATTAAAATAATAATTTTATTATTATTATTATAATGACTAGACTTATTAAAAATCATATGAAATCATATTATGTCAATGTTGCGAAAACGCACCATTGATTTTTAAAAGCATTGAAAACGTTTTGCAAGTTATTTTGAATATGAAAAAAATTAATTCAAGTATTAACTGTCTTTTCACACTGAAATAAGGACTAAATTTGTATAAATATACTAAAAATCGAACGAAAAAATTGAACAATTATCTAAGCAAAGAAAGATTGTTTTGAGAAATTTTAAATGTGAACAGACTATAAATAATAAAATCAAAAAAGTTGAAATTTAACTTATAAAATTAAAATTTAACATTTATTGTACAAAATATGCGAAAAAACTCGGTATAAAAACAGCAAAAAAATATAAAAATTGGAGTTGCAAATCGCAACAGTTGCGGTAAATGGATTAAACAATTATTTTTTTTTACTAAAGTTTTTGCTGGTTGCGCCCCTGCATTTATCTATCAAGGTTAAGTCAACAGAGAAGCCAAAACAAAGTGTAAGCAAGTCCCTGCTAATGCAGGAAACTGTCTCAAAGGTTGGAGCAAGCCATCCTTAGTCTCATCGGGAGCGTAGATGGCAAGGGCTGAGATAAGGTCGGAATAAGGTTTAGAAAGGGTGGTTATGGATATGAGTTTAGAGTTGATTTTTTAGATAAATGAGACGCACTTATCCTTTAATAAAAAAAGGTCCGTTTCTTATACACGGGAAAATACGAAATATTGAATAAATATAAATATTTTCTTGAAACTGTGTGACGTCAATCAAGACGTTCAACTGACTAAATTCATTGATCAATTAATGAACGTCATTCTTCCAAATTTTGATGAATAACTTTATTGATTAAAGTTATGAGGCACGATGACAACCTTTCAGATCTTAATCGAAGTGTCAGCAGGTAAACAGTGCCTTCCCTCGATGAAAGCTCAATCGAACTATGTGTCAAACTGATGATTTAGATAAGATTTTTTTTCAAATAAAGATATTTCTTCAGATAATAATTTTTTCAAAAGACGAATTGATTGATTAATGTTGCTTGTTGCAACAACATCGAAGGTTTCAAAAATGTCTCTTCTATACGGCCTCTCTATCACTTGAGAGGAAATAGATTTTCACCTATATAACAAAACAAGACAAAAAATAGGAGTGTGAAAAAGTTCATGGGACTGATGGACGTCACTGACACCAACTACTTCCACAACTGCTAATGCAAAGTCAATACTAGTAGTAGTAGTAGTAGTAGTAGTAGTAGTAGTAGTAGTAGTAGTAGTAGTAGTAGTAGTAGTAGTAGTAGTAGTAGTAGTAGTAGTAGTAGTAGCAATAATAGTAGTAGTATTAGTAATAGTAGTAGTAGTAGTAGTAGTAGTAGAAGTAGCAGTAGTAGTAGTAGTAGTAGTAGTAGTAGTAGTAGTAGTAGTAAAAGTAGTAGTAGTAGTAGTAGTAGTAGTAGTAGTAGTAGTAGTAGTATTAGTAGTAGTTGTTGTAGTAGTAGTAGTAGTAGAAGTAGTAGAAGTAGTAGTTGTAGTAGAAGTAGTAGAAGTAGTAGTAGTAGTAGAAGTAGTAGTAGTAGTAGTAGTAGTAGTAGTAGCAATAATACTAGTAGTAGTAGAAGTAGTGGTAGTATTAGTAGTAGTAGTAGTAGTAGTAGTAGTAGTAGTAGTAGTAGTAGTAGTAGTAGTAGTAGTAGTAGTAGTAGTAGTAGTAGTAGTAGTAGTGGTAGTAGTAGTAGTAGTAGTAGTAGTAGTAGTAGTAGTAGTAGTAGTAGTAGTAGTAGTAGTAGTAGTAGTAGTAGTAGTAGTAGTAGTAGTAGTAGTAGTAGTAGCAGGGGTGGCGATTTGCGAAAATCTTGGTGGGTTCCTTCCCAGGGTTGGAATCAAAGAATCGGTATCGGCCAATACAGTACAAGCGATACTATTTAGTATTGTTTGCTGTAGTGCAAATTATTTTTGTCTCAACTATTAATATTTGTATCACCAAACGTTATAAAAAAGTTTGAGACTCAATAAAAATACTTTTCTATAGCACTATGAGCGATTTGAAGAAAAACAAAAGCGATTTTAGTACTTTTTATTATTTGTCATTTATATAAATTCATTTACAACTAGCTATCAACCCATCAAATAAATTTTATAGCATCTTGTTTTCCATTCATTTCTGAGTCAAATATTTTCGAAACAATTCCAAATAGATTTAAATTTGCCAAAGTTATAAACAAATATACAATGGGAAATTTTTTTGCCTCAGTGTATATTTAGATAACATAAAATACCCTCTCTGCCTGTTCTCCTGTCTTCTCCCCACAGCTCGTTTACTTCAATTTCCAAAAAGACCTCTTCGAATATCTGATCGACTAACAAATTCTTCTGCTAGCCTTTTTAAATCCAGACTGCCAAGTATATCCTGATTTGCATGACAAACGGCCAGTGAATTCAAGCGAGGCTGTGTCATAGTTGCAAAGACGATTAGGCTCGTATCAAAATTAGAGTTGAGAAATGTGTATTTTTTAAAGAGTCAGAGGGTTCTTGTAAAGGTGGACCCAGGACCCCCTCTGTTTTTGAATTTGATAAAAGAGTGCTTTAGAAATTTATTTGATTGATTGATTGATTCCCGCCATAGAAATATAAAAAACTAGGTGGGAGTATTTAAGCAAGCAAAGAATATTTTTGTTTTAGACAGCTATCACTATAACTACACACACTCACAATGTAATACTGTATAAACATTTACTTTTATGCCATGGTTGACGATTATGCTCATATCAAAATAGAAACTTTTAAGTACAATAATGGAAAAAAAGTGGGGGGTCCTGGGGTCAGGATCACCGCTTATGAGCCAGGCCAAGCTGCAGTGCCGTCAAGAATAAAAACAAATGATGGTTATTTAGACCTATTATGTTAGTTTTATAACGTAAAAATTATAATACAATTTGTATACTATTAAATTCTACGAATGCTTTTATTTGTGCAGTTGTGGAGAATAAGAATGTTGTAAAAAACATATTTCTAACATTATCGAGGAATTAATAATAATGAATGAGGAAAAAAATTCAAAAAAGGATGAATTGTACAAATATTCACAATTACTTCCCACCAAAATTGAAGATTAAAATGATGTTTAATTTATTGGAGTAAAACGAAATTTTTTCCAAAACTACAAGAAGTAGCCAACATTTTGTTTAGTATACCTGCAAGTTCTATTCCCTGTGAACGCAATTTTTCAACATGTGGTCGTTTAACTTCAGACCCAAGATTATCTAACATGAAAGCTAAAACTCTTGACGGTTTAATCCGTGTGAAAAGCAATAAAGACTCGATTGAATTACTCAAAAACAATGACTAACTTCAATTTTTTCATTTCAATAAATATTTCAAATTTAAATCGTGTTTTTCATTTTAAAAAATGTTTTCTGACTTTCAAATCATAAATTTTAAGAAATGTTAGGATTAGCAAGTTTGGAACCGGTGAAAACGGCAGCAAAAATAACTAAATTAACAAAAAATGTTTATTTGGGAATGGGTCGGGACTGGGTCAAAAGGTTTCGGGAACGGGTTGGGACCGGAAATCGAGTTGCGGGACGGGACGAGACGGGAATCAAAATTCTGACGGGAAGGAAAAATCGTCCATGTCCGACCTCTACGGAGATGTGATTGATTTGGCTGCATTTTGAAACTGGCAGGTTTGATCTTCCAATTTGATTTGATTAAAATTATAATAACAAAATTGTTAATTTTTTTTCGTGTCATTGAATCAGCCAGCTATAGTCATTATTTCCAATTTTTAGTACAAAGCGTAGTTGAAAAACTTCAAAAAAATGTATTATTAGTTTCAACTCATTGTCTAAACAAAATCGATATGCAAACAATTCACAAACTTGGAAAAAAATATATGAAAAATTACAAGAATCAATATATTTATATAGTTGTTATGTGTCTTTAAAAATGGTCTAATTCAAAGATGAATAAATGCATTAGACAGTCAAATTCACTTTTTCAATCATGCAATATGATAAGTTAGGCACATGAGCACAAGCTTACTCAGGTGACTCAGACGAACACCATTCGATTTCAACATTTCTACATCAGGACTATTTCTACACCCTATAGCATGTAATCTATCAGCATAAGGTAATCCCTCATCTGAGTACAAAAAATAAATGCTGTAGAATCTTCCTTTAGTATAAACCCAACGTTCACCTGAAGGATTGATTAGCGTACTTAGTACTACTTTATAGTATTTTATCATTCATTTCAACCAAGTAAGTTTCAAAATCATTTTCTTCTTAAAAACTTTGTTCTATTCAAACGCATTTTAATCCATTTTCATATCCATAAATTATAGACTAATCGATTTTAAAATTCAGATAATTTTATAGGTCTGGGCTTTAAAGGCTAATTCTTTTTATAAAATATGTTGAATATGAATGATTGCGGATCTTAAACTGTTTTGGAAAATACACAGTATCGAATTCCATACCACCTCATTAACCTTACAGTAATGAGTAACACCTATTATAAATTCTGGGAAAAACAGACCTTTTATAGTGATATAATCTCCTAATGGAGGAAGGTTTTTATCTTGTACAAAGTCTATCACTTTCAAATTCCTTCCATCGCTACTAACAGAATTGATATTCAACTTGAAAATATAATTTAGAGAACGGATTGAATATACTTCATTTGTCTCAAAACATTCATCTTCATCGAATAGGGTGACACTTCTCTTTTTAAGGCACGAATAAATACTTTCAGATGCCGTTTCTATTTTATCATCTCCTTTCAAATCTATTCCAAGATGTTCGACATCCAAGCCATTTTCTGGAAAGTTTTGTAGCAGGGATTCATCCCTACAAAGCCAGTACCTTCGACCTGATGTTTGATGTTTAATGGTAGTTTCAATTTATAAACTATCTTTGAAATCATTTTAAATAAAGACCAAAAACTTACCGAGGAAAAGCATGGTTATGTTGCTGGTAGGCAGGAAAAGGAACGCGTCTAAAGTATTACCCTTTGGGTAGCCTATGCAAATATCTGAAACCTTATTTTTTATTTCGAAGGACGTGTTTACTTCCCCATCGCTGTTCATCCAGAATACCCACTTGGAAATGAAAATTTTATATGAAATTAAATACTTTAATTCGAGATTAAAAAACTAATAGTAAGTGCTCGCAGCTTTGCTTGCGATGCTATTTTAAGTGTTTACATTTTATTTAAATAAATGATAATTATATGCACTCAATTATACTTTAACCACCCTCTTTGCACCTAATTAACCACCTTATCTGCACTCAATGAACACTTAACTACCCTTTCCGCAATCAATCAATCAATCAATCAATCAATCAATCAATCAATCAATCAATCAATCAATCAATCAATCAATCAATCAATCAATCAATCAATCAATCAATCAATCAATCAATCAATCAATCAATCAATCAATCAATCAATCAATCAATCAATCAATCAATCAATCAATCAATCAATCAATCAATCAATCAATCAATCGATCGATCGATCAATCAATCAATCAATCAATCAATCAATCAATCAATCAATCAATCAATCAATCAATCAATCAATCAATCAATCAATCAATCAATCAATCAATCAATCAATCAATCAATCAATCAATCAATCAATCAATCAATCAATCAATCAATCAATCAATCAATCAATCAATCAATCAATCAATCAATCAATCAATCAATCAATCAATCAATCAATCAATCAATCAATCAATCAATCAATCAATCAATCAATCAATCAATCAATCAATCAATCAATCAATCAATCAATCAATCAATCAAACAAACAAATAAATTTCTATAGCGCTCTTTCCTCAAATTCAAAAGCGCTCAAACAACCACCCAATCAGCACCCAATCAGCCTTCAACTTCCATTGTGAAACAGTAATAAGTTTTTCATTAAAAAGACTTTTAAAAAAATTATGGTGCAAATTTAATTACATAATTATTTTTATTTTAAGATTATTTGAAGAATATAAAATTTTTATGATTTAATTAAAAATAAGGTATTTTTATAAGCATTAGAAAAGCTGGGCTCTTGCATGTTGTTAGATGTTAACTTGTAATAATTTTAAATTGAAGGAGGAAACTATGGAAACTTTTGACTACCTTTTTGATGAAAATAACAGGTGAACCTTTTACCATTGTGGCATAGTCAATTTCATCATAACAAGGATCAGGAACAGGTGTATCTTTGGAAGAAGTTAATATATATTTCTGAATTGTAGATGTATTTTCGATTCTAAAAACATTATAAAAGTCTCGTTATTTGCATTCATTCTCGCATTCATAACAGCAACCATAAAGGGCTTTGATAGCGTTTACATCGTCTGCCCGCAGACGCGTAAAAACTGTTGAACCGTTCATCACACTATCAGTGTCATCAGAATGCCGAATTCCCAAAGCATGACCAATCTCGTGAAGTGCTACATAAAGAAGTACTCTATCTGGTGGGAAGAGGTAGATATGTAACAGGCAATGTGTAGAATCAAGAAATCCATGAATTGCCTAATTCCAAAGATGTATTACAAATTTAAGTCATTTTCAAGAATCAATTGTTGCATGCAATTTGTTTTTTTAGCTGATTGAATCAGGCAATATATGTTTTTATTAATTCTAAAAATTGCTTGTAAGAGAAACAAATTCAACAGAAATTGACAAATAAAAGATGAACCCAAATGATGAAACAAACATATTATTGTGTAAACTGGTAGCCGAGTGTGTAACGACTCTTGGCTTGGCATTTCGGGTTACATGCCACTATAGCAGGGGGAGGGGACATAAGGAAGAAAAAAAACTAAAAATTTGAAATTCGTTAATTCCACCTGGAATATGGCTCACTAGGTAATTTCATGAATATTTAATATTGGAAGTTGGTAATTTTGAAAAAACACTCCCCCCCCCCACACCCAAAAAACTAAATCGATGATTTAGGCTTAAGCTTCAGCGTTTTCAAGTAAAAAGAAATTATTAGATAATTTAATTTACTCAAATTTTACGATAATAAGGTTACTTAATATAATACTTGAAATAATATAACATTATAATTATTATATGCAAATATTTGTGCCGCCCACACTACACTGGGCTTAAGCAGTGGCATGAATAAAGTTCTGCAATTGGTTGTAACGAATATCAGGTTTTAAAAAATTTTATGGTGGAAATAGACGTTTATAGAAAAAATAAAAGTGTAGTTGGACATGCACTTGACATGTGTCTTCAGCTGGTGGCTCCTGAGTTCAGCTAAACCCTAGAACCGGTTCAATGAGTTTTTCCTCTACCTTGAATAAATGGTACACAGTGGGCTGTTTTTTACGAAAACAAATTCGGGTTTTTTTCAAGGCAACAACATTTCTTATTCACCACTTTAATGATCTCACTGAGTTTTCAAGCCAAAACCCACAGATAAACAATCGACTAGGCTGTCTAGTAAGAGAAGTTATGGAACCTCCCAATTTCAAGTTGTTCTGGTGGTGTTATACGGCTTGGATGAGCATTTGGTGTCAGAAGCAGCAGTTGAGCATTTGGAGTAAGTCTATAAGTTAATTTCTATTATGCAGCCTCTTCTCAAGACGGTTTTAGATAGGCAAAATAGAGACTAGGACATTGATGAAGAGGCCTTACCTATGAAGTACCCAATCAGTGAGCAGGCTTCTGAAATCGATGACACTCTTGTTCACAGCTTTGGAATAGAGAGGCATCGCGGGTGGGAGGGGAGGATTATTTTAAAAAATTACTTTTTGTGTCTAACTTCTTGTATTGTTAGTTTTAATCATGTCCCAAGTGGACGTTTTGATATTTTGAAATCGATGATTATGCCTCCCCCCTAACCATAGTTTTTTTTCTTTCTATTTTTAATGCGCCACTTACACGAAATACGAACGTCGTGAAACACCGCATCATTTACACTAGGACCTAGTGACTAGGTTTATGATATTTCATGGTTTGCTCAACAGAGATTCAAACTGGCGACCTTTGAGTTGCATGTCCAACGTCTTACCATCTGAGCCAACCCGCTCGCCCATTATATTTATAATAATTATTATTATAATTATTATAATAATTATAATAATTATAATAATTATAATTATTATTAATAATAATTATTAACATTATTATTATATAATCATATAATATTAATATTAAAAATTATAGTAATTATAAGTATAATAATTATAGTAATTATAATTATAATAATTATAGTAATTATAATTATAATAATTATAGTGATTATAATTATATTAATTATAGTAATTATAATTATACTAATTATAGTGATTAAAATTGTAATAATTATAGTAATTATAATTATAATAATTATAATTATAATAATTATAGTGATTATAATAATACTAATTATGGTAATTATAATTATAATAATTATAATAGTAATAATACTTATTATTAATATTATTATTTATATAACTGTTATTGTTATTAATTATTATTATTATTATTATTGATATTATTATTATTATTATTATTATTATACTTATTATTATCAATATAATTTATATTATTTATATTATTATTTTTTATTCTTTATATTATTATTATTATTATTATTATTATTATTATTATTATTATTATTATTATTATTATTATTATTATTATTATTATTATTATTATTATTATTATTATTATTATTACTATTATTATTATTATTATTATTATTATACTTATTATTATCAATATAATTTATATTATTTATATTATTATTTTTTATTCTTTATATTTATATTATTATTATTATTATAATTATTTAGATTTTTAAAATTATTTTAATTATTATTATTCTTATATATAATTTTATTATTCTTATCTAACTCACCGGTGAATGTATAGTCTTCATTGAAACGGATAAGGGTTGTCCTTTGAGGATCTGGCATGGAGGTATCTCCAACACCTGAATATTCAATTTTTTTTGCTTTTTGAGGCATTTGTTAGATAAAATTGTTAATAAACTTTATAAATTTATGCTTACTCGACCATTTATTCCGAATGGGAAGGGGTGATCTCTGCCGTGGAACACGATATATATGTTAGCCCAGTCAGTGAAGTGCCTCTTTTAGATTAGAATATAGTAATTTATCATATTGAGATTTATTTTTATTAGTTATTAATTCATTATATTGAGCGTTTTGAACCTCTTCAAAATGCAAGTCAACGTGCGAAGCCCATTGGCGAAAGGCTTGTCTAAGGATAGCGATTAGTGTCGAATATTTAAATTTTATACTCGGATGTACCAATCTGTTTCAAGTGTAATTTTAACATCTAAGATTAAAATTTTAATGAATAAAACAATAACTATAAAAGTTTTCATTAATCACATTCAAAATTTCATAATTTTTTAAGCTTACTTCCACGTTATTTTGTTAACTGACCAATGGTAACGATGAAGTGTGTAAGAACGAGGAGCGTTCGGGTCTGCTGGTTTATCTATGTTCAAAGTTTCGCATCTGAAAAAATGAATAGGTTGTGTAGTTACATTTTGATGTAAATCTATAAACATTTTCTTCCTTGTTTCACACTGCATCGGCTGAGTAATTTTTTATTTTTGTAGGATATTTGTTGATAAAAAAAAATAATAAGAAGAAAAAAAAAGTAGTTGATAAACAACATACAACTTCACACAAAAATACTCAATGAGGTTCCGAAAAAGCACTCTTACACGAATGTTCTATTGGAACTTTCCAAACCAGAAGTTTGTAGCCTCCAAGTGACGTCTGAACTGTTTTTCTGTTATAAAATATTGAAGAACACATTTTTTCAACCAAATATTTTTAATCCATGCTTTTTGGCATTGTGTACAACATAAAAATATTGTTAACAATTACAGTTTAATGAATTCAAAATTTAATTTAGTTTAATGTGTATTTTTTGGTTTTAATTGTAACAAAATACAATCTTAAAACTATCAGGTAAAAAAGTAAATGTAACCACAGTTAGTTCAGTTTTCGCAATTTGAGTTTTGAAGCAGAAAAATATGATAAAATACATCATCACTGCTAGTTTCAAACTAGTCATCTTCCTGACTAAATCACCGAAATAAGATTTCAAGTCAAAGTTTAAAAATGTTCAACTGTATTTTGAAAACGTCATTTCAAAAAATGATGAAACATAGAAGTAAGAATGTTTACAACGTAAATTCATAACTTGAAATAAATAAATTTATGAGCTGATATTAGTTGATATTGTTTTTTTTCTAAAATTTATAATAATTTAATTTACTTTCACCACATTCACTCATTTTCTTAGTTAAAGTTCATGTTTATAAGATGCCTCATGTTGTGAACCTCACTCATTATATTTTGCAGTTATTTTACAGTTTGACTTGTATAAAATATTAGATATTTAGCTATTTTATTAGGCTATTCTCATTCAAGAAGCGTGAATCATGTGTGATCACTTAGAAAAGAAAAAAGAATTGAAGAGCTTTAACATAAGATGAAGAGATACCAATAGAGCATACTTAGTCTCTATGAAATGCGTGGGAAGAGCATCGGTGAGAAATCCACCCAAGAAGACCACAAAGTATACTTTAGTGGCGTGGTGATGCACACAAACCAGGCGTGGGGACCATACGGTATGGTTTCTTAAAGATGAAAAACGCGAACTGTGTTATAAGATGCCAACCAGTTTTCAGTCAAATAATCAGTATTCGCCTGAAGACAAACACATTTAACATCACGATTTACACGTCTATGCTCTAACAATAGATTAAAGATATAAATAAAGTAATGAAAGTATGGAAAGTTTCTGTGAGAAATTTTTACAGTTATTTTTCTTACATGATTTGATTTAAATTTTAGTATAACCAATCTTAACTATTAAAAAATACAGTAAAAAACTATTTCACTAAATACGATCTGAAATTTCAACAAAAATAGAGGTTTCTTTTAGAAATCTTACCCTTACCCTAACGCTTTAACAATTTTGTTGCCCTCAAAAATCAAACTTGCTCTATTTGCATTTCAAAATCCTATTCCAATTTATTATATATCTACATAGAAGTTTCCCACTTACCCCAAAGTTCTTTGATTGCATTTATTTCGTCTAGGCGATAGCGTCATATTTCTCATGCATTACGCTGCCTGGCACACTTGAGTGACCCGTGCAGTGGGTTATGGCATCAATCTCACAGCTTTCCACTGGTGGCATCATGACACCAAGATAACACAACTTTAAAAAACTTTAAGCTTGCTTTTATCAATACGAACGTCGAAAATACTGTCAATTAACCGTATTATGTCGTGACAGCAAATAAACTTGAAAATTAACTTGTTAAGTTATTTAAATTATTCGAATTATCAATTTGTTAATCATTTTTAAAAAGTTTAACAAATAAACAGAAAATATTGTTTTTTGTTTATTAAAATCTCCAAATGCTATACACGGCTTGAACCAAAATTTATTCGTATGAAATCTGATTTATGAAATTAATTATTTCTCAATAACCTGAAAAAACCTATGTTAAAATCTAAAAAAATAAATATATATCTACATCAAAAAAACCTCAATCAACTCTTTTTAAATATAAAAAAAATTCTATTTACTATTTTGTTTTTAAACTTATTTAAGCTTGATGTTTTTTCATTATCATAAATTCAAACAAAAAAGTCAGTTGGAAATGCTGCGTAAGATTAAAAATCAAAGTTTCTAAAAAATTACTGAAAAATAACAATGAAGAACATTTAATGAATAACTCAATAAATAAATTAAAGATCTAAAAAAACGATAGTATTGTCAATATGATGATGAAACTTAACTTCTAATGATAAAAAGCGAAAATAAAAGTTTAAAAAATGAAAAATGAAAAGCTGAATGGTGAAATGATGAAACATGTAAGTGAAAGAGTAGAGCTGATGAGGATAAAGATAGTGATAAAAATAAAAGATGGTGGTGATGAGGATGAGGAAGATGATGATAAAATAAAAAAAGCTAGACAAATTAATTTGATGATGGTGATTTGTGGGAGTGTTAATGATATGAATATTGAAGAAAATATTGTTATTTATGATAATGATAATAGTGAAATAGAAATTAAAATTAAAAATTTAACTGGTAAATCCAAAATTGGAAAACATGAAAAATACTAAAAACGGATAAAAAGTTGTATTTCAAAAAAATGCGAATGAGTTTGAAAAGAAGAATAGGATGAATGGGTTGAATGGTGATATCATAATCCACGTTGCTATGTTGACAACGACCATTGTTGCTGTGCAAGTGACGATGAAGGCGTAGTGAAGATGAAAGCAAAAGGCATGTAAGAGACTAGATGAATGTTGGCGGTTGTGGTGGTTTTCGTAGTTGTATTTTAGTTGGTAGTTGTAGAATTGGTACTCGTAGCTACAGTAAAGGCTGTAGAAGGGGCCGTTATGGTGAGCGTTGTTGAAGAAGAAGCTGAAGTGGTTCTTGCGCGTCTTGCCTGTTTTCTGGAACTTTCGACGCCACCTCACTGAACCGTCATTCATGAACGCCGAGGCCGATGTCATCGTCGTTTCCCTAAAAGACGTGTCGCCACTGAGGATATTCTTGTTGCAGTCACTGCTTGAAGCAAAAGTGTTGTTGCAAGTGTTGTTGCAAGTGTTGTTGTTGTGGTTGTTGTTGTGGTTGTTGTTGTAGTTGTTGTGGTTGTTGAAGTTGTTGTTTTTGTTGAGCTGAGACCGCATGAAAGCCATGTCAGAGTCAGCGCAAGGATCTGCAGAGAATTTTTGAATCTTTGGAAACATTAAAAATGATTAAATTTTTTAAATAAATAAAATGGCATTTTTAAACTTTATTTTTATTTGTTCAAAGTATTTTTTATATAAAAAGAATTTATTTCAAGAAGGCGGCTTTTCGTCTGAAATATTTAGCCTAAAGTGTTAATCAAGCTTTAAATTTTTAAAAGATAAATTTACTTCAAGTTGAAAAAAAATTAATAAACTAAATGATTGAATACATTAATAAACTAAATTAAAACTTTAAAATGAAGATTTAGAAAATGAAATATTTAAAGCATGTTTATGCTTTTTTAAGAAAATGAAAAAATCAATAGTTTGAAGAAAAATAGGAAGATGAATGTCACAAAAAAGAAATTAATCTTTTTTGAAAAAAATTATTGTACTTATCGATCGGTGATAGAATGCAGACAAATTAAAGAAAAAGATGTCAACAAAATCAAATGTCATATTTATATGAAAAAAAATGATTAAAAAATATAAGTTTTCATGTTTTTTAATCGAATATATAAACTCCTTATTGAAAAAAGTAGATAAAATGAAAATTAATAAAATTGAAAAGATAATAGAGTTTTAGAAATCTAACCAAAGACGAGTTTATAATAATATAATAAATAAGTTTAAAAGTTTAAAAACGATCTGTGAGGAAAGTTTAAACAGAATAAAATTAAAATATTCAAATTAATAGAAGATAATATAAAAAATATATAAATAAAGTAATGAAACTACGAAAGTGATAAAGATTGCCAAATAAACGAAATTTTCAGTGGACTCGCCTAGTGTGTAGTGGAAATAGAACTTGTAATTGTTGATGTTTTTGTTATTGATGTTGTTGTTTATGTTAATTGAGTTGTGGATGTTGAGGTTGAACCTGTTGTGGCTGCTGGAATAGTTGTTGTAAGAGATGTAGTTGTGGTTGTTGAAGTTGGTTTTTTTATTAATATTGCTTCGTTCATTGCTATTATTTTTTAATAATAAATGTGTCTGTAATTGCTTTTTGTTTTTTTGCAGATCTTGTTGTCGTGGAAAATGTTGTTTGTTTAGTTGTTGATGAGATTGGTGCAGTTGTTGATTTAGTTGTAGCTGTTGCTGCTGATTGACTTTTCCACATAGATTAAAAAAATATAATTAAAAGTCATTAATAAAAAACTTAAAATTAAAAAAAAGTGTTATATTTGTAAAATAAAATGCGAGAAAAGTTCAAATATTAAGAAAAATGATAAATTATTTTTTTATTAATAATTATAAATATGTTTTAATTAATATAATAAATAGAAATAAATAATCCAATCTGAACCTTCCAGATTTTTACCGTTCATTGATCTCTCTTCCAAGTTTTGTTTTGTCAATTTCGTCTTCAGAATTTTTCTTTTCTTTTTTTTCAAATGGCACAATTTTTCTAGCTTAAAAACCATTTTTGACCCAACCGTTTCAAAACTCTGAATAATTATTTTTGCACTTAAATGAAAGATAGTTTTAAAAATTAAAATTATTTTTTTAGTTTGAACAAAAGAGTTTAAACCCCTTATTCATATGTCTAAAAAAATTAATCAACTAAATTAAATTCAGATACAAAAAATATTCTTAAATAATTAATTAAGAAACTTTAAAAAAATTTAGATCACATTTTATTTATAGTTTAACTTACGTAACACTGGTATAGGTTTTCGTTTTTCGCCAATAAAAAGAGCTTTGTGTCGATGCTCCACCACGACAAACAGCTCAGTCTTAGCACTTATCGGGATAAAAATTAGCAGTATTTAATATTTTAAAAAATTAATTAATACTAAATATTATAAATTTAATTTTCATTCAAAATGAGTCATCCATATATTTAAAAATTATTATTAATTTTAATTAATTAATTATATATTATTATGAATAAAATATCGTTAAATAGTTTTAAAACTAACGTGTTTTGTTCCTTCCACGGGAGTTTTCACTACGAACTTTTCGAATGCCATCCGAAACGTTTCTTAACTTCCTTCTGGTAGTTGCAAAAGCGGTAGCAGTAGTAGTAGTAGCAGTAGTAGTAGTAGCAGTAGTAGTAGTGGCAGCAGTAGTAGTAGTGGCAGCAGTACTAGTAGTGGTAGTAGTAGTATTGTTTGTTTTAAGAGAACCGCTAATGTATTTTTGGTGATAGTGGTGGTGTTTTGTGGTGGATTTTTCCGAGTTAATCGTTGACATTTTAGGGAAAATTTGGTGATAGTGAGAAAGGGAGAATTGAGATGATTGGGTTAAAGAATGAGAACTATTTGAGGTTGAGTATTCGTTAGGTGATTGCTTGTATTGTGTCTTTAAGGTTTTAAAATTAAAATTTTTGTGTCGAATTGTTGGTCGAGAATCATCAGAAACGTTTGAAGCTTTAGTGGATGAAAGTAAAAGAAACAGTGGTTTGTTGGGGTGGTTAGGTGGATGTATGTCTAGATGAATGCCTGGATGTATGGGTGGATGTATGGGTGGATGTATGGGTGGATGTATGGGTGGATGTATGGGTGGATGTATGGGTGAATTTATAGGCTGATGTACAGAAACAAATGTGAACTGGCGTTTTTGAGAGGAATCGTTAAAACGATTATTTTTATTGTGGTTTTTATTATTATTATTTCTATTATGGGATAAAAATGGATTATTACTTTCAATCAACCTTATTTTATTATTTTTATTATTGATTTTATTAACATTTTTATTTTGAACTTTTATATCTTTTTTAGAATAATAGTCGTTAAAATCAAAAGTCTCATCATGATTTGTTTTGTCGTAGTTCTTATTTTCCTCCTCCTTATCAAAACCATCAACGTTTTTATTTTTTTCACTATATTTTTTAAGCTTCAATATGTCCGAAGTATTTTTATAAGGAGTATTATAAGATTTTATTATTTCATTATTATCGTTCATTTTTGTATCACCATCACTGTCATCATCATCATCACCATCATCATATCCATCATCACTATCATCATCGTTATCACCATCGCCATCATCATCATCATCATAGTGAGAAATATCATTGTTATCTGAATCCTTTTTCATACGTTCATGAATGGAAACTTCATCATCATCATCATCATCAACACCACCATTAACATCATCATCAACATCATCACCACCATTAACATCATCATCAACATCATCACCACCATTAACATCATCATCAACATCATCATTGTACTTTTTATCATTCTCATCACCCATTTTATAATCATCATTAATATAATCCTTATAACCAGCATCATTATCACCATTATTAACATCATCATCATCATCATCATCCTCATCACCATCATCAACATCATCATCAATAGAGATATTTACGTATTCTAAGTTATATCTCTTATGCCTATTTTTGTTAGTAACTTTTTTTTGGTTTTTATTAACTAAGGCATCACTATCAAAACCATCATCATTATGATCATAATCACGATCATCTGCATCATTATCATCACCACCACCGTACACCACTTCGACAATAATCTCCGTTGGGTTTCGACATCCACTTTTGAGAATGACGTAATCACGTTTGTGTAGCGTCATCATCAAGGGATCATCATCATCATCGATATCATCACCATTATCATCATCATCAGCAGCATCACCCTTATCATCGTCATTGTCATCATTATCATTATGACGTAACATCCTTCTCGTGACATCTTCACCACGTGATCTCATTGTCGTGAAACGATCACGTGGTCTGGGTCTCGTCGTGTACTGACCCGTGAATGGGCAATTCGTCGCTTGCAAGTTTGAATCTTGGAGGGAAATGTGAAGGGGGTTGATGGCATTTTGAAGCAATAACTATAAATTGAAATATATTGCATGAATGGATTCATTATTGTCTATAATAAGAGAGGAAAAAGAAAGAAAAAATATGATTTAGGCTTTCCAGAAAAAGTTTGATGTGGATGTTAAATGATAAAAAACTCATGAAAGTGAACATTAAATAAATAAATAATAATAATATTAAAAGTTCTAGTGATAAAGTTTTCTCAATTGTTTAAACTATGACAAGTAGCTTTGAAAATACTGAAAATCTATTCTTGTTGAGGATTTGTTAGAATTGAGATAACATTTATAAATAAAAGCAATTTATAGAAAAAAGGTTTTGAGATTGTTTTTATTTATTTAAATATTTCATTTTAATGTTGTTACAAATATTGTATAGAAAAAAATGCAACTTACTCACTAGAAGTATTGTCTTTTCATCTTCATTATCATCATCATCAGCATCATTATGACCGTCATCAACATTATTCTCGCCATCATAATCATTATCACTACCACCACCATCTTCGTCATCATCAGCTCTCACATCTGGTCTTTTCTCACGACTAATACCTGTTTCATTCCAACCTTTATAATCAAAATGAATCAAAATAAATTCCACTTTTAGTTTTACGTCATCATTATCCGCATAATTACCTACAACATTATTATTATTATTTCTTTCTTGCCTAACCACCATCATTATCATCATCTCCACTCACATCAGCCTCGTAATCGTCATCACTAACCAATCATCACCCCTCTCCCCAGCTCAAGCATACCTTCAACATCATCATCATCATCATGATCATTATCATAGCCATCCTCGCCTTCTTCCTCTTTCTCCCTCTTCAGTGCATGGAGAGGTACACTTGTGTCTATTGCGGGGGATGAATTAAATGACGGTTTATCAATTTAATATGGGATCTTTCTACTGTGAATTTATCGGGAGTATAGTGTGTAAAGCATTTTATGTTTTAATTTTATAAAAATAGAATATAATTTCCTGAATTACAATGAAAATCAAGAAATTAGTTTATAGGTATTGTTTAAATTAGGTTTGATATTTTATTATAGACCCTCTTATTTATAAGTATTTGAATGCCTGTTCTTTATATCTTTTATTAATAAAGGAATAAACTATAAAGAAAAAATTATGATAATAAAATAGAGTAATTATAATAAAATTAATATTCATAATTATTTAAATGTTCTCAAATTCGTCGTAAAGTGGTAATGGGTGAAAAGTTATGAAATAATCTGAAACATTGTTTTACAATCTGAAAAGTTAATAAGGGTCTAACAAAAATAATCATAGACCAGTACAATTTAAAATATACTCAAAAAATAAATTTTAAAATATTGAGCTTAGAAACAGGTTTTATTTAATTATTCCTATTTAAAATTTTTTTTAAATAAATTAGTTTTCTATTTCAACGAATAAAGTTATTATTGAAATAATAATTTTCATCGACTAGGGATCGTGTGCTCAATGATTAGTCACTTGCAATAAAAAGAATAATAAAAAAAGTATTGAAAAAAATGGTGAAAGTTAAATACAGCAAAATAATAAAAATGGGTGAAAAACATAATTAGAGTTACTAAAGAAAAATAATTGGAAAAAAATTAATGAAAACGACTGAAACATTAAAAATTGATACAACGTTGAAAATTTAGGAATTTTAAATTAAAGAAAACTAAATCTTTTGTAGAAAGATCTAAGCTCAAAGATTGGTCTCGAAATGATGGATGGGTTTGCGAGAAGAAGGAGAATGGGTAAATTGAAAATATTCTTAAGAAATGAGCATTGAATCAAGGGTTTTTTCGTATTTATGTAGTAGATGAATTGAATGAATGGATAAAGATGGATGAATGAATTTATAGAATAGATGAGTGGAGAGATGAATAAATATATTTTGAAAGCTTCAAAGATGAATAGGTAAATGGATAGACGAGTGGAAAGATAGATGAACGAACTTAAATGATGATTAATGTTCACTCAAATGAGTAGTCAGTTGAATGCAAACCGATTGAATTTTGAAGTTCTAAAAACACAAACTATTACAGAAATAATTTTTTTCAATAAAAGATGAAACAAAAATCAATCCAAAGAATACAACTCTTTATTAATTGCGCAAAAGAACGAGAAGATCGGGTAACTAACAATCGGTTGAAATTACCCTAAAGGATTTTTATTCGGTTTTGTTTTTCTTCCATGGATTAAAAATAACCAAATTTATATAATTATTTATTAAAAACAATTTTTTTTTATAAAAAAAGGAGTATTACTTTGTGTTTTAATTTATAATATAAATAAGCTTTTATAAAAACTATGGTTTTAATTCTTGGTGTTTCATTTAGTTACTTGAAAAACAATAAAGTTGTTACTATGATAATAATATACTAACCATTTCTAAATCTCTTTTAATATTTAGACTATTATATGCAAAATAAATAAATTAATTAATTATCAAAAAACTAGCTGTAAATGACAAAAAAATACTACTAAATATAAATTAATGACAATAAATAATCAAGTGGCCTAAAAGCTCTTTGCGATTACACCATTTAAATCATACACCTAATTGTATTGTATTGTATTTAATAAAGAAAATGAGCAAAAGCGATGGGTGAGTAGATGAGTGAAAGAACACTTGGAATGAATGAAAGAAAAAAATACGAAAAATTTTTATTGAGTAATGAAAAATAGGTTCAAATAAATAAGAAAAAAAGAAAGTTTAGAAAATAAATAACCGAAAAATGGATTAAAAATAACCAAAAATGGATAAAAAATAACCAAAAAATGGATAAAAATAACCAAAAAATGGATAAAAAATAACCAAAAAACTTAGAAAAAAATTATTAAAATTGAGAAAAAAACAAAAAATACATTTCTAGAAATGAAACAATGTATTGAGAGGTATGAGAAACAACATGTGTCGCAAAGTTCTTGCCTCTCACATAATTCATCCTCGCTCCAGCTTACGATACGAAAGTTTTAAGCCATTCATCAATTGATTCATTTATATATTATTTTATCTATTAGTTTTTTCATCAGTTATTTTTTCTTTTTTTTAATCTATCACTTATTGTTAAATACATTTAATTATTCATCTATCGATTAATTCATCCTTCAACATATCCAAACATAGAACCCATTGATCTTTCACATCCGGTAATTTTTTTCCTTTCGATAGTATTTATTATATTTCTATGAATTAACTATAAAGAAATAACATTATTTTCTTTTTCAATATAATTTTTAAACAATTATTTATTCCTATAACTGTTTCAGCTTTCAACTTAAGTTGTGGGAGATAGATTTTCTTATTTCAATTATTTCTTATTATTATATAAATTTATCTGCAATAATATATAATAAATAAATAAATAAATGTCTAAACATTTATAAAAGTTAATATTTTCATTTTGAATCATTTATATTCTAAAAAGTTTATTTCAAAAAATACCATTAATCATGTTTCATTGAATCTGTTGGGCTTTTAAATTACAAATTTAAAAACAAAATGATTAATTCTTTGCAAAAAGAATCCTCCATGTACATATCTATATACTTCATGAACATTTTAAATATTGAAAATAAATTTTATTAATTCATTGGTTTCTTTTTTTCAGAAGTTTTAATAATTTAAAAGTTTTTTTTCGTTCTTTAAGCATCACAATAGATTAAATATAGACTAAAATCTTCTGAACAATTCGAAATATAACAAAAATTAAATCTAACAATTTTATACGCAACCAATCATCTGCTCACTCCATTTATTTTTCGCTCCTTCAATTAATTAACCACGCATTTATCCACAGAGACAACTATCCATCTAAAAAACCATACATTCGCACATAATATTTCCAAGCATCCGCCCAGCTATTCATTTCAACATTAATTCAATTTGATTGTCCAATTTGTTTGCTGTCTTTAGAAGATTTATTATCGACTTAGAACGAAGCTTTTTCACCACTTGTAGTAATATTAACAGTCTGCAGCTTACGTTTTTAAATTTATATAAACAATTTAATTATTTTTTTAAACCCTTAAATGAATTAATTATAATTTTTTGACAACAATTTTTTCTCAAGTTAAATTTTTGTTCGATTTTATTTGAAATTTAAAGATTGAAAAACTGATTTTGAAAAACTTTTCAACAAGACTAACGTGTTCAAAACATATAGAATAAATAAATAACCATTTCTCAAAATAAATATTGGAAAATAGAGTAAAATAATATTAAACTAGCAAAACATTTAAAGAAGAAAACATATTTCTTTAAATAAATGAATATTCGTTAATATACATTTTTGTCTAAGTGAGAGATGAATAAAAGATGAAAGATAATTTACTTAAATGAATTCTTACAACAGACTAATTATATTTTTGTAAAACAGTTTTTGAGTTTAGTCCTTTACATATTTTTTTCTTTCACTCACTATTAACATTTACAAAAGTATATATTTTTTAAAAGATGAACATTAAAAAAACCCATTAAAACTAATTACTTAATTCTAACTCTGACCCCTTTTTTCTCTCTTATACCCACTTTTCCACCACTACACACTTTTAAACCACCATCTTGACATCACAAACTGATTTTTTACCACCAAAAACCATCTTACCACTTACCTAGTGTCATAGAAATAACATGATCGCCGATTTCCTTTTTGATAGTTAAGTAACTGAGCTGCGAAGAGCTGGATTAAGATGAAAAAACGAGATAATCGGAATCGAAGATGAAAATTAATAGAGTAATAATGTTTTGTAACAAATTAAGGTAGTTAAGGAATATGCAAAGTTTTAATGAGAATTACGTTTGTTTTTCACTAACCATTCATGTAGCACATTAATATAATAAAAATGGCTGAATGACGTCATTTCTTTATTGGTTGCTGATTGGCCGAGGGAAATATCTTGGAGGCATTCAATTTTGGAATTATTCAAATTTAACCAATGGGAATTGAGTCTAGAGAGTGGTGGGTTCAAGGTATGCCAATCAAAACCGAGAATTAGGTTAAAGGAATTGTACCCGGGAGATGATTGCTTCAATCGTTTATCGCCCTTTGGAAACGCTTCCTGCTTAGTTTCATTGGTTGCGTATTTATGCAACTTATTCATCTTTTTAACTCTTTTAATGTTTTTAGTAGTTTTTTGTATGCCGTTTTTGCTGGCCCAGGTTTGTTTTTTCTCTCGAAGATTTGTGGTTGGTAGTCGTTGCTGAAGCTGTGGTTTTAAGAGTTTCAGTTGTAAACGTTTTTGTTTAAAATGTAAGTTTTCGATTTTTGAAAAGTTTCTTTTCACATTTTTCTCGGGTATTTGAGAAAGTCGTCTTTGCATAAATATGTTTGATATTTTATGAGTGTGTGTCATTGTTTTTATGTGTGGTTGCATGTGTAGTTGTGTATGTGGTTGTGTGGGTGGTTGTGTATGTGATTGTGTGTGTGGTTGTGTATGTGTTTGTGTGTGTGTTTGTGTGTGTTTTTGTGTATGTGGTTGTTGAACTAATCTAAGTTTTCCAGTGAAATCCACCCATTCAATTGAAGAAAACCAAATAGGAAAGGAGCATTTTTGTAAGATGTTATTATGGTTATTATTATTGTTGTTGTTGTTTTCTGTGCTTTCATCATCATAGTCATTGTTATTATCACTTTCATTTACCTTCTCATCATCATCATCATTTCCACTAATGACATTACGGCAATTTAACTTTTCAACATTATTTAATTTTTCATTTAAATTATCATTACTATTATTACAGTTTTTATCAATAAAATCACCATTATCAACATTAAAAATACATCCATTAGAATTTTTATTATTTTTCTTTTTCTTTTCATCATTCGGTTGGTTATTAGCGCGGTCAAAGACAAGCGGCCAGAATGTCAGATCTATGGAGGAAAAAGGTTACATAGACATAAAATTCAAATTGATTAAATAATACATCACACTGGTCTTTGCGCTATACAAATTAATTGTCTTTGTTAATTTATTTTGGATGTTTTGTTCACAGAAATCGTAAATTAAGTATCTAAAAATTTTTTATTAATCAATTGTTTTTAGGTTAAAGTCTTTAAAAAAATTGTAGCTTAAAAAATTGTTGTTCAAAAAAGTTTTTTTTACTAATAAAAACTTTTTATGCTGTCAATGCTTTTTGGTGCAAGAAAAAAGTGAGAAGTTGACAACACACACAGCATGAGGCATCGTTTTGTGAATCAAACTTCTGAAGTCGCGTCATTGTAGTAGCGCAAACGGATCTTCTAGTTTTAAAGAACTATTTCAAGCATTATTTATATAATGTCAAAATCTGAAAATATTTTTAAAACTTAAAACCCTCAATAACTTTTTTTTTAAATAAAAATATTTTAAAGAAAATCAATAATTTATTCGTCAACCACTTACCTTCGGTCATTTCCATTTCTATGACGTCACGGTCACTTGTTCCGGAAAAAGTTACACCACTTCCGGTTGCCTCCATTTTGAAGCTAGCGTACAAGATGGCATTGATCTTGCTTGACGTCTATGCGGTGATGATAATGGTGATGGTGGTGATGATAATGGTGGTGATGATGATGGTGGTGATTATGGTGGTGGTGATTATGGTGGTGATGATGGTGGTGGTGATTATGGTGGTGGTGAAAATGATGGTAATGATGGTGTAGTGAAGTTGACGTACATTTGTTGGAATTTATGGTAAAGGTGATGAAGCGCAGTTGAATATTATTAACGTGGCGTAAACTCGGACAAGCTTCGAGATCACCTTAATAATCACATCATGACGATAAAGAAGGGTTGAGTAGTGTTTTTATTAAAAAAGGCAAACATAGGCACAATTAATAAAATTTGTTTTGTTAATCATTAATCCGTTAACAAAACGTAAATTTTTTTGAACGTAAATTCATTAACAGTTATTAAATTTAATTGAATTTTCTCTCTCCCATATAGGGCTCTTCTGGAACATCGACGCACTTGGGCGAAAGTGGAATACGAGTTCATGCTGGTGGAATTAACGCCAAGCATTATACCTCGATTGTCTGTGCTCCACGCTGCTTTAGAACGATCTTAACAAGCGCTTGAACGTTAGAAACTATGAATTCTAACTCCAAAAAAGTGGAGGATTGCTAGTCATACTGTTTAAGTCAGTTTCTGGTGTTATTCTAGAATTAAGCGAAAAAACGTATAAGCTAACGCTAAACAGTGGTAGTTCATTGGCTTGCCGAATGACGAAGTCTTGGTGGCGTATCGGAAAGTTGGTCTACTTTTTATTACTTTTCTTTATCTCATAGAAAGATGTTCTAAATATTTCAATGAATAAATGAATATTAAAACAAAGCTAGTTTGGGTACAATTTTTTTAATCTTTTGTTTTATGTTCTCTGAATTGAGCAACTAATTTAAATAAACGTTGTTGTTTCTATATAAGATAAAAATTGGGTTTTAATAAAATTTATAATTTATACAATTTTTCACGTGTCCCAAATATTGCTTGAAGAATAAAAGCTCGCTTTAATATTTGTATTTTACTCTTCAGTTCTACAATCACAGCTTTAGTTTTCTTCCTTTACCACACTATTTTTTTCCATTAATATTTATTTAACAATTCTTAAACACAACCACTTTTTTTTAAACAATACTACTAGCTTTTTTTCAGCAGAGGTCACAAGATTTTGAATTAAACAAGCATAAACCATTTCCACATAACCATTTCCTAGTATATTTACATTTTAAAATTTCATTTTAGCCTATAATCCCTTATCACAAAGATAAAAAAGATTTCATTTCATGGGCTTAAATATAAATAAGGTCTTTAGTAAAAATATTATGTTGGAAAAACCAGCATCTAAACTGTGTTTGAAAGACGACTAAAATCTAATAGGTTTTTGAGTTAACTTCATTTTTTTAAAACTGAGGTTAATTAGTTCGTTAATCGATTAAAAAGTTAACTTACATTTAAATCAATAACCGAAAGGTTAACTTCGTAAATACAATTTTAACGGACAAACGGTTTAGTGTTCAGTCTTAAGACTATATTATTTATAAAACTATTAGTTTTTTCCTTTAAAAATATTGTCTAAAAACTTTAACAATCTTTTTTTTATCTACTTTATTCAACCTTATATCAATTGCCAGTGTTTACTTTACGAAGGTTTTCAACATTCATCGTTAAGTTTTGTTTGCTTGCCGTTTAAATTAAGTCTTAGAATTTAATTCAAAGCAAGTTTGTGATTTCATTGCATTGTCTAATGAAAAAACTCCCACTAGTCAGTCGGAAAAATTCGATTAAATCTAATATATAATTTATTAATAACTTATTTTACTAATTTCATTCTTAGTTTTTATATTTACTTTAGTTTAAATTGCAGCAGACTTTCACATAGAAACACTAAATAATTCCTTTTTATTACTCTCAAATTTATTGAACATTCTTCAAAATTTCCATATATTTTCTTTTTACTATATTTTCGTATTATAATAATTTTAATATTTCCACTAATTTTATAACTTTTTTATTCTTTTCTCTTTCCTTATTCCATACTTTCCCAATGAGTTTCTGTGCCCATAATCTGTCTTTCTCATCTTTTAATATTAGAACAGGTGTCCATGTAGTGGGATCAACTTCATTGTCTATGTTGATAAATAGTTAAGATTGTTATCCAATCATAACTCGTCAAGCTCCAAGCTAGTTTGGGTTTATAGAAGGTTTTCTTCATTATTTTATTGTATTTTATGCTTTTAATATAACTAATTAAATTATTTGAGAAAAAAAATCTAAAATTATTTGAGCGTTTTTTCTGGATTTGTGTGAAAAAATATTTTTATTAAACAAAAACAGTTTTTATATTTGTTTTCAACTACTAATAATTTAAAACAATTTTTTAACGGCTTAGATGCTGGCTCGATACTCAAAAGTTTTTTATTTCGATTGCAAGCATTTGCTAATAACTGGCGTCAAAAAGACTGTGGAAACGTAAAACTAAGAGCCACAAGAAAAAAACCTCAGAAGACTCATGTAAGACTTTCGTAGACGTGCTAACCGTACCAAAATATTGCGAAGAAAAATATAAATTATTTTTCACTCGTTGAAGAAGTTTGAACAACTCTTGTAACAGAAAATTACTAAAAAATAGTAAAAAAATAATTTGCAATTGTATATTTTTTTAACCTATTTTATTTTTCTCAACTGTGACCGTTGTCCAATTGAATTTATCAGTGATTATATTTACTACTGGAAGTGCCATTTATTGTGAGTGAGTTTTTTTTTATAAAAAAAAATATTTTTATCATTTTCTTCTATTTCAATTAAGTTTAAAATAAAATAAAATTTGAATATTTATATTTAAAAATGAGAAGTTTAAAAATAAGAAAATATTATCAAAAGATTTTTGAAAAACACTAAATAATAAACTCAAAACAAATCAAAGCGAAAAAATAATACCTCAAAAATTGCATAAAAACATACTATTTGAAAAGTATCTTAAAGAATAGGCATGGTGACGTGAAGGCCAATTATCCTCTTTCATCAGTGATGCTTTATAGGCAGGTACTACCGTAATGAGATGCTTACGGTCCATGAAACAAACATTTTTTATTTAATATAATATTGAAAACGCATTTGGTTTTTTAGAGGTTTGAAACTTGGAAAAGTTTTGATTACTTTCTTGAAGATTACATCTCTCAGTTTTGAAGTTTGACAGTTTATTAGTATATTTTGTTTAACGTTCGCGTTTTTTCGGGCGTGTGTGTGTGTGTGTTTGTGTTTGTGTGTGTATGGGTGTGTTTGTGTGTGTGTTTGTGCGTGTTTGTGTGTGTGTGTGTGTGTGTGTGTGTGTGTGTGTGTGTGTGTGTGTGTGTGTGTGTGTGTGTGTGTGTGTGTGTGTGTGTGTGTGTGTGTGTGTGTGTGTGTGTGTGTGTGTGTGTGTGTGTGTGTGTGTGTGTGTGTGTGTTTGTGTGTGTGTGTTTGAATGTGTCGTTATGTGTGTGTGTGTTTTTATGTATGGATATTTACATAAGTATGACTGCAAAATGGCTTAAATGGAAGAGTAAAGTAAAGGGTTTTCCAAAAAAAACTTCTCAAGTCACTTGGCTAATAAACGCAAAGCCGAATATATATACTTTTTATAGCGCTAAATAACAATTTAGAAAACATTTGAAGCAGTTTTGAAAAATGAAATCTCGTAAGAGGTCTCTTAAAGTTTTATTTGCTTTACTTTTATTATTTTAAAAGACTTTTTAATTTGTTTAGAAACCTTTCTACTTTTTATGTCTTTTCTCACACGATATTTTTTTTCCACTGATTGTTGTTTGTAAATAAAAACATATATCTTAAAAATTAAAACAAATTAATAAAATATATTTAAATAAACTATTTGAAAAGCGTAACTCTTGAATAATTTAAATAATGATTAAATCAGAAAAATTATTTAAACTTTCGATTACATTTTCTTATTTCATGTATATAAAAAAGATGTTTAAATATTTATTTATTTTCTTTTTTTTTCGATCGATTTTTACTTATGAAACGTTTTCCATTCTAAAAAAAAAGAAATAAAAAATTATGAAAAAATCTATTTTGTAAATTTAAATTTTAAAATAATTTTTACTTCAAATAATTAAAACAAAATAAAAAAGTTCAAAGCGTTAAAAGCATTTTGATTGCGATCGAACTTGATTGAGGGATGATTGAGTGCCTTGAATAAATTTTAAACTTTTAATACAAGAATGTCTCGGATATTAAAAAAGAAGGAATGGCAAATGGAAAGAAAGAACTGGTAAGACAAAAACTGATATGGTGATTAAATGATAGCCAAGGCAAAAGGAAAATAGAAATTGGGTCTTAGAGGAAATGGAGAGACACGGTGTAAAAGTGCTCGAAACAGATTTCAGAGAAATAGGTTTAATGATAAAAAAGTGGTTTTGGCGATAGTAGTATTGATAGTAGTGATCGTAATAAGAATATGAAAAAGAGGAGTAATTGTAGATGACATTAGTTGTGGAGGTAAAGAAATGTTATAATTTCATAAAATCACATCGCATTTGCTTCAAACTCACCAGATAATAAAAGCTCCTTGGCTCATCCGTAAATATGTCTTTGACCACTGAATTAATAATAATTATTAATGAATTAATAATAATTATTAATGAATTAATAATATTTATTAATGAATTAGTAATATTATTTCAATGATTTATATTATTGAAATTAGTATTTTCATTATTTGTAAAACTTTATTGAATATCTTAAATCCATAATTATAGTTATAATAATCCAATGTATTATTACACTTTTTGGAATAATCCTATTTATTTTCATCACTAGAATTATTAAAGTCATCATTATTATAATTATTCTTCCATTTATTATATGATTCTTCTTTGTGTTATTATTATCTAATTTACTTTTCTCGTCGTTTTGCATATAACCCAGTGTAACGTGCCCATGTCCTTCAATCCACGTCGCTACACACACGAACGTTACCTCTGTAATTTATTCATAATTTATTCATAAAATAACCGTAAAACACCGCGTATAAGGCGCACTTTTTTGCCTTTTATTTTTGCTCTCAAAAGTTTCCCAAAGACGTGAATTTAAAAACTTTGCAATAATAAATTGGTAGATGCGTCCGTTTTACCTAGCTACTTTGGTTTCTTTATTATTTTTATTATTATTTTTTTCATTAAAAAAACAAGTGCGCTCCATAAATGGTGTTTTACGGTAAAAATACACGTGATAAAATAAATGTGAATTTTTATCATATATAAATAATATATAAAAAAATCAGGCATTACGTGGTTTGTTCAGTTCTACACATTGCTTGTAGCATATAATATATCATATTGATGATCCTCCCAAACTGCCGAGATGCTTCCATACAAATGCGTTTGTTTGTATGTACTGACTTAATTGGCTACAAAAACGCTGTAAAAGGCAAGCTGAACTGAAAATTGTTTTTTATCATCGCTTCTTTTATTCCCTTCAATTTAATTACGCGGAACACATGATTACTGAGATTTTCATTGGTTTATTAATTCTTTCAGTATATACACTTGTTTTATTTCTATTATATATTCCAATTAATTGCTCGTTTTTACCAATTTTATCTAGAAGAACTCGCTTTTTTTGCAGAATTGAATTTTCAGTGAAATATACTATTTTTAGTTTAAATAAAATTAGATTATCAACTTGACACTCTTTTTTGAAATTATTCCAAACACATTTTCTGGCATATCATTTCAACCGTAAAGAAACAATTGAAACAATTAAAAGACGTTGGTTGAAGTAGAAACTGAACTAAATTATTTTTCTACTTTTTTCCTATTATTAATTTTTCATTTTTAGACTGTTTCGAGCTTTTAATATTCTATTTCCGTATTATTCCTTTTACCAATCCTTTGACACTCTTTTCCCACCAGACTTTCAGTTCAACCTTCCACCCTTCCCTCCTCTGTCTAATCACCTTTATCAAAGCTGTTAGGACAGTTCATACACTTTCTGAAGCTGAAGAAAATGCTTGTCGGAGTGAAGCAGTGATGCAGTCGAGAGTGAGGACTGCGACAGTAACAGGGTGGTGCTGATGATGATGATGATGATGATGATGATGATGATGATGATGATGGTGATGGTGGTGGTGGTGGTGGTGGTGGAGAAGGTTGAGAGGTGGAGTAGACGAAATGATGAGCTTTTGTGATGGGACAGGCCTCTCTGGGACTTTGTACTGAATGAAAATGTGTGTTGTGTGTGTGTGTGTGTTGTGTGTGTGTGTGTGTGTGTTTGTGTGTGTGTGTGTTTGTGTGTGTGTGTTTGTTGTGTTTTTTCATGCTTGTTTGTTTGTGTATTGGAAAAGATGATACAAAAAAGTATCGGGCAATTATAAATATGATTTCGAATGCGGGAAAATATTATTATAATATTTATGAAGAATTTATTTTACCGTGAGTTTCAGAACTTTCACAACTTTTAAAACTACATTTTTAAAGATCAATTGTCTTTTTTGAAATATATTTATTTAAAAAAAATACATTTTATTATTTTTTCAATAAAATTTAACGAAAAAACTTTTTTCTTACTTTTTATTGACGTTTCATTCTTTCTTTTCTATTCGAAAATGTTTTTTCTTTTCAAAAACATGAAACAAAAAATAATATATCGTGTTTTTCATTATGATAAAAAATTTCCTTGTAAATATGCATTCGTTTTTTAATTTTTTAATTAGAATGTTTTCAAACATAATTTTTTTCCTTTTTTAAGTTTTAAAGATGTTAATGAATAAAAAGAAAAGTAAATTTAGGGTTAAACTTCAAAATATTTCAAAGTTCTAGACTAATTAATTGAATAATTGAAGATATTTTCCATTCCAAAATTATGAAAATTATTCAGACATCATCTCCATTATCTATGAGTTATAAATCAAACCATCACCGCTACCTGGCATAAAATAGACCACTATTAATCCTGATCCAATCTTTTTAACGCATGATTATCATCATTAAGTTACTATTCTTTTAGGTCAAATCCCACTATCACTATTTTCACCATTTTCACCATTTTCACGATCATCATCATCATCACCATCATCAAGATCATTACCATCACCACGCCAATTTTCTTCCCAAGCTACCTCCCTGAGGATGCGTGGCAAAATGCTCTTCAGTTATTAAATCGATTCAGCATTTAATATCTTTTATAAGAGTGTTTATGCGATTAAAAACACAAAAACACAAAAACACACACACACACACACACACACACACACACACACACACACACACACACACACACACACACACACACACACACACACACACACACACACACACACACACACACACACATAAACACACACATACAAACACAAACACTCACTCACACCTACAAACACACAGACCTTTTATAAAAATTGTGATTTTATGTTTTAGAGATATTATTTAGAATACATGAAACACTTTCAACTTCGTTTCAACCTTTCTTTAACAATATTTATATAATCCTATACAAAAAACAACGGAAACTACATTCCAAAAAAAATTCGAAAATTCATTAAACCTCACTAATACAAATATTAATACGCAAATACATAAAAGATATTTTCTTTACCCGTGTTGCCATAAAAATTAAACAAGAAAAAAGTTATAACTAACTAAAATGTATAAAAACTGGTCACATGACCAATTTATTGCAAGAAATTTTTGAGAAAAAAAAGACTTTATCAAATGATTGACATATAATTTTAAGTACTGGAGACTTTTGGATATGTATACAATTTGAAAAGAATACTTATATATTTTATTTAAAATAAAAAGTTATATTTAAAAAAATAGATATTCAGAGAGAAAATAAATTCTCATGAACGTTTTAATTAAAACCTCTCATGTGACATCTTTTTTCAAAAATCATTTTGAAAATGTGTCATTTTCTTGACCGCTATTTCAACTTCAGATAATTTCTCATCTTTTTGTTCTATTTTTTACTTTTTCATAATTTGTTAAGAAATTTGTATTCTATTTTCATAAAAGATTTACCTTTTTTTTCAAAAATATTTGATCAATAAATTTCGTTTTTTTCATCATTCATTTCTTTTTTTCACAAACACTAATGTTTGAATAGTAAATCGAGACTTTTTTACGTGAAAATTTTTGGTTTTCTATTAAATCTCCGTCCACTAAACTCGTCATTTAGAAAGCATAATATTTCAGAAAATTATACAACTTGTCGTTTAATTTTTTATTCTCAAAAACGTGTAATGAAAAATGTAATTTGAAATTTTCATGAAAAAGTCAATATTTCGTTTGCAGTGCTACTGAAAAAACTCACGGGAAAAGCCGTCCACTAAAGATCGCGTGTGACGCATTGCGCTAATTCTGCATCTTTCATACATGCTAGAGAACTTTTAAGTTTTGTGTATATTCTCTGCGCTCAAGTCGTTGAATTTACAATGTTTGCGATATGATTAACCGTTTTAATAGATCGTCTTCTTGTCATGAATGAGAATCAAAAGCGCCAAAAATTTAATTTGAATTTCTTCTTCTTTTTTTCCAAATTTTTAATTTGGATTTGACATTAAATTTTTTTAGTTTTTTTAATACATTTAGAAGCACTTGGAAAATCGAAAGCGTCGAAAAGTTTATTTCAAACTTGGAATATAAATATTTTTTGTATTACTTTAATTTTAACTTTTAAATGTGTTAGATGTTGAATGTGATTTTAATTGACTTATTCAAAAATAGCGCCAGTAAAAATTTTACTAATTTAATTTATTCATTGATAGTTGAAGTGTTCTAGTAGAAAACAATTTTTCAAATATCTTTTTCGATTTACAATAGTCAAATTATTTTATATATATTTTTTTATAATATTAAAAAACATTTTTTATATATTCACATAAGTGTGCGTGTTGTTTGTGCATGTGTGTGTTTATGGATGAAAATATGTGTCAATTGAGTCATGGATGTATGTGTGAAAGCATGTGTGAGAGTATGCTTGGGTGGAAACTTTTAATCAAGAATTTAACGGCTTAGTAGGAGTCTACTTGGTTATCATTCATGCTGGGTCTGTCGTTGCTAGTGCCTTATTGCTATGATGAACACGAGTGAAGAGATTGGAAAAGACAAAAAGAAAGAGAGAAAGGAAGAAAAAAATAAAGAGGGGGAAGAAATCAAAAGGGGAAAAAATCTTGGAAATTATTTTCATGAATACGAATTGATAAAAAAAGAAATGCTCTAATTAATAATATTTCGAATAAAATTAATTTTTTGAAAAAGACCATTAAAGTATTAAAACCATTTTATACTAACGTGGCTTAACAAAGAAAAAACTGAAAAAAACTAACAGATTGAGGACGTATTTAGCTATAAGATATTTTGATGTTATTTAGCGAGAATATTATAGCGTGTAAATTCACGCTAAAATTTTATTTCAGGGTTAGGGTAAGGTTAGGGTTAGGTTAAACGTTGAAAGCGATTATTTTTGTTTTTATTGAGTTCATATATTTTTATAAGTTATATTAAGATTTGTGATTGAGGTATTTTGATATCAACAAAGAATAAAAACTTGGTGCAGATTTTTGTATTTTATATCTCTCGCTAAATAACATTAAGCGATTGAGGAAGCACGGTTGATTTTTTAGGGCGGATTTTCTGGAGCTTGGTTTTTCTTCGAATAGCTACTTTCTCTCTTCAATTGTTGGCATGATTCAAAGAGTCTTCTGTCAAAAAAAATTTTTATGAGTTACTTACGGTTTAGAAGGGTCTTTCGATATTTTTGACGACGATGAGCGACATAGAAAATTCGTTGATATCGATAAAATGTTTCTCATATTCATTATATTACCAAAGAACAAGCTTTTTAAAGGTTTGACAAGTTGAATTAAAACATTTATTTCTAAGAGCCACTTTTATAATCGTTTACAAATGTTTAATACATATATTATACAATTTATTTAATAAGGCTAGTAACAATAACGCAAAAAAATTTTCTAATTTAAAATCTCTTAATATTATTAATAAAAGAGAAGTGTTGATAACTATTAGTTCTGAAATTAACGGTTGGCTAAGCTACGCTAGGCGTGACGGGTGCCATCAAGCGTTAAACAATTACGAGAATCGCATAATAGGTCGACCAGCCCCACAAAACACACACACACACACACACACACACACACACACACACACACACACACACACACACACACACACACACACACACACACACACACACACACACACACACGCGCGCGCGCGCGCGTGCGAACATAAAACGCTCACTAACAAGCCTTAACGAGGATCTACTTAATCAATCCAGCTACGGACACACCATTCATTTAGGCGCTTATGACACCTCGAAGGCATTAAAGATGGACCTGTGTCGTTTAAGTAGACTATAAACTCAACGGGTGATCGGAGGATATGCTCGCTGGTACACCGTTGAAGACATAGACTAGCCCTGGGACTCTAGAAAAAATTCCTGGTGAAGTCTCGATCTATTTGCCGTCAAGCCTCGAGGAAACTCTGATGAATCTCCCGTGGTTCTATTGCAATCTTGAGCTGTCGACATCAATTACTGGGCTGTTTGCCATGTAGACGTATTAAGCGGGTGTGGCAGCTCACTAAATAAACGCTTGCTGTAGCGAAAAAGATTTTTAAAGTTTTCGTGACTTTTTGAAAAAGTTCACGAATTGTCAGTAGAGAGTTCGGTGGGGTTCGATCGACATGATTGGTTGAATGCGTTTGTGAGAGTTAAAAGATCAAACTTCGTTTTTTGAAACTTTAGAAAAATCATTTTTGTCTTTAAATTGTTTTAACGATGATCACAAAAGTTCGAAGGAATTTATAAGCCCCAAGGCTAAGTATGTTTCATCTCCAAACGGTTAAAAGTGCACTTGAGTACGACTGGAGATCACTCAAATGGCCTATTTGTGTGATGTTTCTCTTTTAGCCTATCATATATCTGTGTGTGTGTGTGTGTGTGTTTTCATTCATCCCTCCAACAATCCATCCATCAATCCATTCATCCATCCATTCATGCCCATTACAACGACACTCTGAAAAGACATGTTAGTAATGGAATTTTAAAAGTGAAACTTTTGATCGACACAGAACTTGAGATGTGGCAGTTTTGAAAAAAAGAGAAAAAATGTTTAAAAGAAGATATTGATAATCTTGATGGTTTCGAGAATGCTAATGATGGTTATAGTTGTGATAAGAAGAATTGGAATAATGGATACTGGAACAGTGATGAAAATGTACTGATTAGGTGAACTATGGAAAAAATCAACCGTTAATGAATATAATCATGTTGGTAATGATGATAAAATAAAATAAAGACAAAAAAAGGCTCATAAATGGTATAAGGGAAAAATAAATGATAATGAGACTGACAAAACGCTGTGAATTGTTAGTCATTAGAATGCTAATCGTGGCGAGAGTTTTTATGGTCCTTAGACTCTCTGAGGTCTATGCCACTTTAAGAATAATAATAAGAAGTCTTTTTTTTCCTATGGAATTAAGTTTATTTAGAAATTATTTCTTATATAATTTTTATATATTAATATTGAAATGTCTTTTATTGAATATTGTTGCAGTGTAATGTATTTGAATGCGTTCTATTAAATTTAAACCCTTAAAATTATTTTTTTCTTCTAACAATAGCTTTTTTGTATTTCACAAAATTATGTTTTACTGTTTCACGATTCTTTCAATTGTGTCGCATTGTTTCAATGCGTGGATGCGGTTAATCTACAATGGAATTATACTCTCCCGTTGTAAAGTTTTTTTATACTTTTAGATTCTTACTGAATTGCATATTGTCTGAATGTTTAAATAGTTTAGATTGAAATTTTTTTAAATGGATGATATGCGAGTGGAGTGAAATGGGACGGGATTAAGAGAAGATGGTGTGAAGTTAAAGGATAGATATCATGCAATAAGAAGTATTGTCAGTAGTAATGTCAGGATGATATGAGAGTCAAAGATAATAAATTGGATTAATAGGAAATTATAAACTGGTTCAAAAATACAGGATTGATATTACAATGCCATAATAAAATACCACTACGAATATTATTAACGTGGCGTAAACCCAGATGAATTCCAAGACCAACAAGATATTGGAAACTTCTTGGCTATTACGGTACTTACGTTTATGATATGGTATGAAAGAATTCCCTAAAAGTCGCTTCATTCAAAACTCGTTTTTTTCACCTACAACTTGCCTTCTGATGTACTTTATTGTCATACAAAATTATTTACAAACTCAAGGATACTTATTAAAAACTCTAAACGAAGAAAAAATTGTTAGAAATAATAGAAAAAATAATGAGTTTTATCATTTTAGTGAAACTGTGCATCTAAAAGTAAATAAATTTCTGACTTTCCAAAATAAAATTGATTGCTAACTATTTCTTCTCAAGAACCTTTGATTACTTTTTTCTGTTTCATCCATTCCTATTTCAAGTTTATATGTATTAATTGGCAATTCTGTAAATCAGCATTAGTAACGCTTTTATGAATAAAAACTTGTAATTCCTAAACTCATACGTTTTGCAGTTTAAGCAAAAAATAAAAATAGTTCTTAAACGAAAGATGGAATAAAATGAATAGATATAATTAAAACATACTAAATATAAAAGAAATAAAGTTATATAAAGATTAATTCTAAAATAGTTTTACTCATGTTTTTTCTTTTAATTGAATTATTATATGAAATTGAAATTACTCGAATAAACATCGAATTCTAAAAATATACAATCTTATAAAATCTTTTAAAGCGTTTTAACTTTTGAAAAAACTTTCAAAGTACTTTATTTATCAGCAAGTTTTTTTTTATCAATCTTTTTCAAATGTTTGTTTTGATTTTGGTTTTAAATTTCATTTTTTATCTTTGCACTCATACTTTAGCCATCAACGATTCAAAAGTAGCACGATTGTATCTATTTATTCATGTATAAATAAAAAAATGATATTTAAAATAACTAAATATGAATCTTATAAACAAAAAAGCTATAAACTTTTTAAAGATTAATTTAAGCTTTTATTTTTAAATCTTCACTGGAAAACATTTATATTCATAAAAATATTAACGAAACTGGCATAGGAAACGATTATATCACAAGATTAAAACTCACTAGCCCGTAAAATGAAAATAACGGAAAGGAAATATGAGCAAAGTAATTTTTAAATTAATAAATTATTTATAGATAAAAAATATATTAAAACAAAAATTTCATGTCTAAATTATTAATTGGGGAAAACACTATCGAAAACGTACGGAAATACCAGCATTAGCAGGAAAATTCCATAAAAGCATTTGGATTACAAAGATATTATTATTTTTAAAAGATATGTTAAAAAAATAGGTGATGAGTGTTATTTTTCAAAAGTTTCTAATGTAAAATATAAGAAACGTAAAAATGTATCTTAACCGGCCCTGGCGTATAAAAAAACTTCTTATTTTATTTCTCCTTTTTGTTCACGAAGTTTAATTAGCTTTTGGGTGCACCTATCTTTTCTCTAAAAGTTTTGCCAACTAGGGTGTTTTGGAGTCAAACCTAAAATCAATGATTTTAATATAATGTTTAAAAATATTATTTTTCACGTCATTGAATTTATTTTAATATTGACAATTTTACACAGAAGTAATCTATTTTTGAAGTTTGAAACTCATTTACATTATGCATATTGCAATGATCTTTTCCACAAATAATTTGTTTCAGTTGTCGTGAGTAAAAACCATTTCTCGGTTTTTACTTCAAAAAATCTTTATGCTCATACCGATTCGAACTCTTTGATTCTATCATTTGTATGCAATTAGTAATAAAACTAGTAGTAAAAGTAGAAGTAGTAAAAGTATTAGCCGTAGTAGTTCTAACACTAGTATATGAGCGTTAGTAGTATTAGTTTCAATAGAAGTACCAACAACAGAAGTAGACGCAGTACTTTGTATTAACAGTATTAAACTTAGAAACGGTAGTTGTAGCAGTAGAAAAGATACTGAAACAGTAATTGAAGTATACGATGCTGCCAAATGAAGCGACGAGGCGTAGAGCAGTGAAATCAAAGATCCACCGAAGTCACGGTGTCATTTAGCGATGATCTGGGTCGTAAATACACACATCAAACCAGAACTTGTATCCATCAAAGCTTAATGATGAAGTTAAACATTTTTTTGTGTTTTTTAATTTAATTCTGAAAAAATAATTATTTTTGTTACTATTTAATTTTTATCTATAAAAAAATGTATTTGTTTGAATAGATTGAACAAAAGCGTATTGAAATCATGAGAAGCTTATTTTACGGGTGATGTTGCTTTGCAAAAAGCAAACAATTCCAACTAGAAAGAGTTTTTTTCATATGTATTATGAATTAATTTACACATAACTACCGAAGATAATTATGAACAAAATATTTTCAAAGTTAACAATTTTTTTCCTTCAAAAACTTATCAGCACAGATGAAATAAAAGACAAAAATATTTAAGACAAAAAATAAAAAATAATTTTTATTATTATTAAGATTCTTTTGGTTTCAATAGATGTGATTTGCGTTTAGATTATGTGGCCACAAAAGCATAAGTTAATGAGCTTGAAAAAAACTATTCAATTTTTGGCATATCAGTTTCGAATAACTGTTTATCTCTATAAAAAAACAATACAATTTAACAATCAATTTAATATTTTTTTAAACATTTTAAGTCACTCTGAAAGTCCTAAAATGGTTTTAAACCTCCAAAATCACTGTTTTTATTAACCCATAAATGTAATTTTCATGAAATAACATCAAATTCACAAACCTGAAATTATTTTTATTGAAATAAAAATAATCAAAAATATTTTTTTTACTTATTAAAAAAAATCTATTTGCCTTATAACTGGTTTTCGTATACAGTGCATACTATACACCACTTCGAACAAACTATTTTTATAACTGTATTTAAAACTTATCACAACTTCGATACAAAACTTGTGTGTCTGTGAACCCCCGGGTGACATGTTTATTGGAAACTCCGAAATAATCTTCATCTTTGATGCGCCTTTTGTGTCCGTCGCATGAATGAAAGTGAATTCGTTTCGAGATGACGTTAACTTGAAGAAAATTATTTTTATTAATTTTAATATTTTTTTAATTATTTATATATACGAGTCATTTTATATATCTTTTTAGAATTATTCATTTATTTATATAAACATTTATATAAATATTTTAAAAAATATTTTTAATTATTTTTATTACTTGGTTTGTGTTCAAGTTATTTTTAAATCTTTTAAAAACTAGATTTTAAAAGTTAATTTTTTTAAAGATTTATGGCATTTCATTACTTTCTTAAAAATTTATTTCTTATCTATTTATTTGTTTTCTCGGCATAAACATTCTTTTATTATTTTTATAATGAGAATAAAATATGTTTTTTTCTAATAGATTTTTTTCTTGATATATTTTAATCTAATTTTTTGAAAATAACAGAGCAGTTTAAAATTTTAAATTTACTTGAATATTTGATTAACATAAACTTCCATGATTAATATATTTCAATTTATAAGCCAATTTCAGGGTTTAAATTATGACAATAATCTGATTAACTTCGTACTAAATTCACAAAATCTTTTCCTTACACTTTCTCTTCCACACTCCCATTAAATCTCTAAAAAAATATTCAAAAAAGACTCTCAATTATTTATCAAAACTAAATTTCAAATTTTCCAATATTTTAATGTTCACACCTTTCATTCCACTTCCCTTTCACCAGCCAACCTTCTCCCCATCCACCCACCTCGGACGTAAGTAGAATGGCTCACGGTTCCTCCGAATCTCTGCAGACACATATCTACCGAAACCTTTACTACAACCTTTCTTGCACCATCAATTCTTCTTTTCTCTTCAAATTTTATTTAGTTAATTTAATTATTAGTGTTTACATCTATGTTATTAATACTAATACTCCTATTATAATGATCAAAGTGTAATATGCTATTATATCTTTGGTCTGTATTACCATTAATAATACTTCCACTATCAACTATCAAATAAGCATTATCATATACACCATCATACTCTTTAATACTACTATTCGTACCGTCAATTCCCTGCTCCCAAGTGAAAGGGCTCTTTTCAGAAGCTGCTTTGAAACACTGTGCTGCGAAAAAAAAAAATTTTTTTTAGATTGACTTTAGATAAAAAAATATTATTTCTCAATTATTTTAAATTTGAATTAATGAACAATTTACATAATATAAAATAAAATAAAAATGTTTTCATCCAAACCCAAAAAGAAACTAAATGACGCTTATGACAAGGAGATGACTCAATTAGGGATTCGTTAGTGGGTGAAAATGATTTTGCACTACGCCAAGCACAAACAATTAACTTGATCTACAAGCTGCTACCCACATCAAAATCTTCATCATCATCATCCTCCCCATCATCATCACTATTATTATTATCATCATCATCATCATCATCATCATCATCATCATCATCATCATCATCATCATCACTATGGGCTCACTGGTGATGAGATGAAGGACGTTTTGGTGAAGGTGGTTGATTCGAACGCACACGAAGCACTCTTTATGCCTTGGTGAGAGGTTTGATGAGGAATTTGGATCGTATTAGAACGTTTTTTATGTTAACTTTAGACTTTCTGCCTATGTTGAGTGAGTAGAATTGTGGGTATATGTTAGAGAAAAAAGTTAAAAAATGAAAAGCTGAAATGTTTTAAAGTTGAGGCATTTATATATACATGAATAAAGTTTATTATTTAGAAGTTCATACAAACTTTCAATGTGATTCGAATACAAGATTTTAAAGATTAAACTCTAAATAAAGTTTTTAACGAATATATATAAAAAAGAAATAAAATATTTGTGAAAATGTTTATAAAATAAGCTTTTCAAGTGATCGTTTAAATAATTTCTTTTTCATTTTTATTTCGAAATTCTCACTGAAACGAAGAGATTAAAATGAATAAACCCGTAATAATGGCATTAGACAGCTGCTTTATTAATTCTCTCTCCATCTATAATGTCCTTTCTTATTTCGACCCTCAATTCCGACAACCTGCCACTACTAAAACAACGCGCATAATGGCTTCTACTGAAGGATTTAATCATATAAATTGCCTTAGTGTTCGATAATAAAGTATCTTTTTGGTTTTAGGGCTTTAGGAATTTTTAAAAGATGCGGTGGTAAATAAATGAACAGCAGTAGAAGAATAGTAGCAGTATTATTATACGTTGCATGAATAGTTTTAGCACTGTAAACAGCGAAAAAAGTTGTTTTAATTTAAGTAATGGATCACAATAGCCGAGTGTCAATGATGCACGACTTTACTTCAAAGTCCGTGGGCATTTTCCATCACCTAGTAATTAAGACAAATTAGTGAAAATGAGAATTTCTAACATTTAGAGATAAATAGTTTTTCATTGAAAAACTGTGTACACAAATTATAATCTCGTAATTTTGAAAATTTATAAAAAAAATATTAAAAAACTATTTATTTATATTTTATTCAGAAAAAAAATTTCAAAATGCCATAAAGGATATCTTGGGAAATCCGAGTCGCAATCTTAAACCTCTATAAACAGATCATATTTCATTTTGTTTTGCCCTAGCACCAGAATATCATTACTTACTTATTATTGCCTATTATTCTGTCCGGGACACTACCGTCAAGCAGCTTCCACCAGGCGTGTCAATCTTGAACAAGTCCTTTCAGTTCATTTACTTTCTTTCTATTTGTCTTGTGTCAATCTCCAAATTTGGCACCAGGTGTTATAAAGGCGTCTATTTTTTGTGTAGAGAGTTTCAGAAGCCTGGCATGTTGCACTGAATGCTGGCTTATCCATCTCTAACGGTTTTTCAGAACTTCATTCTCAAGATGCAGTTTGTTCGTCATTCTCTCTAAGCATTCGTTTGAGACGAGCCAGCCGATCTTCAAGTAGCTCCTCAGACAGGCATTCGTGAAGACCTAAAAGGTCCAGACCCCAAGACCTCCCAGGATCGACGCCCATGGCAGCAACAGTAGACTAGAATTTCATCAACTTTAACAGTAGTAAAACAAATAGTAAAAACAAATGCAACAACAGTGATACAGCAACATACAACAACAGTTCTACAGCAACATACAACAACAGTACTACAGCAACATACAACAACAGTACTACAGCAACATACAACAATAGTACTACAGCAACATACAACAACAGTACTACAGCAACATACAACAACAGTACTACAGCAACATACAACAACAGTACTACAGCAACATACAACATTAGTACTACAGCAACATACAACAATAGTACTACAGCAACATACAACAACAGTACTACAGCAACATACAACAACAGTACTACAGCAACATACAACAATAGTACTACAGCAACATAAAACAACAGTACTACAGCAACATACAACAACAGTACTACAGCAACATACAACAACAGTACTACAGCAACATACAACAACAGTACTACAGCAACATACAACAGCAGTACTACAGCAACATACAACAACAGTACTACAACAACATACAACAACAGTACTACAGCAACATACAACAACCGTACTACAACAACATACAACAACAGTACTACAGCAACATACAACAACAGTACTACAACAACATAAAACAACAGTACTACAGCAACATACGACAACAGTACTACAACAACATACAACAACAGTACTACAGCAACATACAACAACCGTACTACAACAACATACAACAACAGTACTACAGCAACATACAACAACAGTACTACAACAACATAAAACAACAGTACTACAGCAACATACAACAACAGTACTACAGCAACATACAACAACCGTACTACAACAACATACAACAACAGTACTACAACAACATACAACAACAGTACTACAGCAACATACAACAACCGTACTACAACAACATACAACAACAGTACTACAGCAACATACAACAACAGTACTACAACAACATAAAACAACAGTACTACAGCAACATACAACAACAGTACTACAGCAACATACAACAACAGTACTACAACAACATACAGCAACAGTACTACAGCAACATACAACAACAGTACTACAGCAACATACAACAGCAGTACTTCAACAACATACAACAACAGTACTACAGCAACATACAACAGCAGTACTAAAACAACATACAACAACAGTACTACAGCAACATACAACAGCAGTACTACAACAACATACAACAACAGTACTACAGCAACATACAACAATTGAATACCTGCTTCTCAGAAAAAAGATCTCTTCATTCCAATGGAGAACACAAATGCCGAACGGGTTGATTTCGTTTTCGGTGAAAGTTATAACCTCGTTATAAATATTTTGATTATTATCTTTATTAATATAATTATTATTGCTATTTTTGTTTTTATATTTATTGTTATTATTTGTGATATTGCTGATTTTTTCGGTATCGTTTTTGCTTTCATCGTGTTTGTGGATTTGAGAGTTAAGAGAAAAGTTTTTTTTATTATTATAACTATTGCTGGAAGTATGTTCATTTTCAGTAGAGTATAGATTATTATGATTATGTATTTCAGAGTAGATTTTATTATGCATATTTGTTTTATAACTATTCATGTTTTCACTTTTATCATTCTTGTTATTAATCTTATTAGAGTAGTGCTTGGTCATATAGACAGGATTTGACGTCCAACGACCAGCCAACTTTTTTCCGAAGTTGCAATTTGATATATAAGCATTATTATTAAGATGATTATTTGTTCTGTAATCGTAATTTTTAGAATTATTATAATTATTTAAGTTATTATTATTAAAATTATTATTATAAGTTTTCAAGATTTTAGGATTAATAGCATTATTGCCATTAAATGTACTACCATTTGCATTTACTTCCTTTTTAATTCTAAGTTTTGACGCTCTTTTTCCTTCCACATTCGATGCATTTATAAAATTATTCGCGTGGTTGAAATTGCTATCATTCTTAATTATTCCATTTTTCACTTTTTCGTTTCTAATCCTTTGTATGGATTCTAGTCGCTTATTTATCGTTTTGAAAACTTCCTTTTCACCATCACTCTTGCTTTGTGAATCTGAAAAATAATAATTTGCTGTTTTATTAGTTTGGAAAATAATTTTATTTATTTATTTAATTTTTTTTAATTGGAAAAAAAATTAGTTTAACCAATTTTTTTTGAATAAGCTAAAACAAGTTAAAAAAGAGGTTTTAATCAATGTGGTTTTATGCTTTAAACTGAATATATGATTAATGATGTGTTTAACCTTTTTGAGTATTCCAAAATAGTTTTAACAGAAGTCATTTTATATTTTGTTATTCTGGTAGAAGTCATAAGAGAAGAAGTAGTTGTAGTTGTAGTAGGGAAGGTAGTAATAGTAGTAATAGTAGTAGTAGTAGTAGTAGTAGAAGTAGTAGTAGTAGTAGTAGTAGTAGTAGTAGTAGTAGTAGTAGTAGTAGTAGTAGTAGTAGTAGTAGTAGTAGTAGTAGTAGTAGTAGTGTAGTAGTAGTAGTAGTAGTAGTAGTAGTAGTAGTAGTAGTAGTAGTAGTAGTAGTAGTAGTAGTAGTGGTAGTAGTAGTAGTAGTAGCAGTAGTTGTTGTTGTAATAGTAATAGTGTAGTATCATTAACATTAGTAGTCGTAGCAGCGGTATTTGAAAGATTGTTAAATGGTGTGTAATTTTTTGCGTGTCAAAACTGTCAACGTTTCTACGGACATGCGTTCATGCCATTTCGAGGCAGTCTTTTGGGCTTTAGAAATTATTCTCTTCGCTCGTCCTTCCATCTTAATCACCGCGTTATTATTTTTTATATATTGTCAATGCTGTTTATTATATTACATGTATTGATTTTTCTTTTTGTTTTCTTCGTGTATTTTTCTCTTTTAAGTTCCCAATTTTTTTCTCTATTTTTTCCCAAATTTTAAATTATTATCGTTTTTTTTCAATTTTTCGTCTTTGTTTTCTACCGAAGTACATACTTCGTTTTTATAATTTTTTTAATCAATTTGATTTTTATATAAGAATTTTATTAATAACTCGTTACGCCCTTTAGTAAAGATACATCACATTTATTATAAAATTATACTGTTTTAATTATTTTTGACAATTGAAAACATGAAAATAAATTTTAAGAAAATTGCATTTTTCTGACATTAAACTCATTAAAATGACTCAGATGTTAATTTATTTGTAATCAGCTTCGTCGCATTGAAAAAACAATAAAAAGCTCCTGAAGCGTGTTTCAAGCTAGGTTTAGTTATTTTAGTTTGTAAACTTTGTAATTATAAAAAGATTCAATTTCTATTTCAACAATTAGAAGTATAAAATGTGAAATAAACTCATCAATATTCTTTTAGTTACAATTGTTTTGGGTTTCTATTATCAGCTTCACCTTATCAAAATTATTATGTAGCAAAAAGCTTTTCATTCATTTCGAAAAACCTCTCTTAATCTTTTTTTCAAATGAAAATGGAATAAATATTTCAAACTTCTTTTCACAGAAAACCCTTCCACTTCATTCAAATTCCCAGCTCATCTACTCGCCACATTAGTCTCAAAAATCAGCAATAAAACTTCTTCATAAAGCACATGCCAATTCCCTACCAACTTCAACAAACACATACACTACTATTTCCTATAATCATTAGTAATTTCCTTCCGACTTTATAATTATTTTAATAAAAATTTTGCATTTCTTTCTTTACGCATTTTATTCCACTTTTATCCTTCTTCAGTTTTCTCTTTCATGATTTCCTTTTCTTATTCATCATGCCATTTCCACGTCAGATTAACAATTCTTTAGCAGCAATATTAAAATAAATGACAAAAAATTCTCATAAACGTCCCGAATTATAATCTATTTTCAGTTTTATTCATCGAGCTTGTTTATCAATCTTCTAAACTTCTATAATCTAAATTTCTTATGTACATTTTAAAGTTGAGTTTTAATTTTATATACTTTCAACAACATTAAACAATTGGGGCTTATGAAAAGTGATTCGAAATAGACACAATTTATGTCACATAAAATCCAAATTACTGAATAAATAAGTTTAGTTAGCTTAGGGAGTTAAACCACGCAGATCTTTTGACCTCTATAATGGTTATCTAAATATATATAGCAAATCAAAAACTTTGAAGTGGAAAAGTTGGTTCAAGTCATCCTAGTTCATCTTGAATACGTCATTTCTTTTTGATCGATAATTTTAGATAGTTAATCTACAACTTTCTCACCTGAAGGACACGTATAACGTAATCAAATACTCCCAAAAACATATTCTTGATTTTAAGGATCTTTTCCAATTTTTTTACTTAGAAATTTATTAAGGATTATTTCGTTCTGTTTTAAAAATATATTAGGTATTGGAATTATTTTTCGCTTTTTATTTTAATAGAACTTGAAGAAAGCATATTTACGTGCGCAGATTAATTGATTTAGAGGTATTTTTCAGCTCAAAGTACACACAAATCCATCATACACCAATTCATTTTTCCTTTAAAATTCTAAGCTTAGAAGCTTTTTTTAAATCTTTGAACGCATGTATCTACGTATAAATAAATATATATAAATATATATATATATATATATTTATTTATTTATTTATTTATTTATTTATTTATCAATTATTTAATATATACAAATGTATATAAAAACGTATTTACAAATGTATTTTATACATGCCAATCTCTAATATTCTTGCAGATGTTTTTTCAGTGCAAACGCTATTCTCTAATTCAAAATTGAAATTGATTTTTGCTTCTAAAACAACAATACCAACTTGAACAAACACGTAAATAGTTAAAACGTCGAGGTTTTTAAGTACAATGAAAATGGATTCTTAAAGAATAACAATGAACGTATAACAAATAACAATACGTGCATAGTTTTTCCAATCTATTGTTAATTCTTTGAAAAATTGATTTTTCATGCATTTGACATTTGTCCAATTAGTTTTACACCCAATCTCATTCACTAATTTTTACGGTATTAAAATAAAATTTCATTTCATTAACCCATTAACGCATGACTCAAAGGAATTAATTAATTTTTTAACATTTTATTGAAAACCCGATTCTAACAAATAAAATCAAAAAATTAGTCTGAAATATTTTATACAAAAAAAGTTATGATGAAAATAAAAAATGTCCTTAAAAAAGGACGCTATGCATTGCTACCGACGGTAATCACGATTCGTGGTAGATGCTGAAGCACTCCAAATGTAAAGCTACATTACATTTAAGGCATTTCTTTTCCACTTTCTTTCCACATTGCTTGCATCTTTTTTGGCCATCTTCAATTTTACCAATAAAATGATCTCTTCCATCGTATCGGACATCTGCAATCACGCTTTTAGCTAAATAATGGACGCACTTTGGCCATCTTGTCTAACTTATTAATTTTCTCGTTGTCATTGCAATGCAAATATCTTAATAACTCTTCAAATCTGTTGACAGTCATAGCATTGCTTACAGCTAGATTGTGTACATCGTCGCTCTGTTCCCAGTACATCCTGCGGTTTGCCAAAGGAACATAACCTGAAAGCATGAGTATAGCCAGCACCACTCTATATTCATTTTCAGTAGCATTCAGCTGTTTTAGTTTTTGGCTGGCATATAAATTTGACATGTCTGTTATTAGCTTGATGACTGGTACATCCAAAAATAAATTAAACAATGTGAGAGGAGACATGTTTTCTAAATTTGGTTTGTCCTCTGAACTATTATCTGCCAATAATCCAGTAGTAATGTCTTTTTTGGTCCATCTCCGATCAATTTTAATTTTTTTAGCTGGCCTTTTTACAGCAGTTTCTTCTCTACTTATAGTGGTTTTCTCTTCCCCAATTTTGGAAATTACTATTTCTGCTTCTGCATTTAGCTGGTTTCTTGATAAATTATCTAGAGTACCTTCACCATCCTCGGGTCCACTATCCTCATCAGAGCAGTTTGGGTCAGTAGGAGGAATCATGACTATATCTGCTGAAAAGAAATCATTGTCATCTTCCAAAATACTAAGGACTTCATGAAGAGCGAATCTGAAAATAATTGTTTTTACCATCAGTATTACTGCATAGTGTCCTTAAAAAAGGACACTCAATAAAACAAAGTTTTTGGAAATAATATTACATGTAAAATAAAATTTATTTTAAATAAAGATATAAGAATGAATAACAATGAAATATTATTATACATTATGAATGGTAGACATTAAATAAAATTATAACTAACTTTTTTTCATGAGCCATGACAAAAACACAAAAAATTTAGTTATCGCCTTGAAAAATCAGAATATCGAAACAATCTATCAATTTCAAATCACAAAAAAATTTTAAACAAAGACTTCAGTTTATATAGGACAGGATTAGCTGCAAAGATAATAAATATAATCAAGATAACTATTATTAAAAAAACTTTTTATTGCTGTCCTTAAAAAAGGACAGTATGCGTTAATGGGTTAAAAGTGCATCGTTATGTGGAGAGGAACAAACAGATAGGCTTACAGACCTGTTCATGATATTTGAATACAAATATGTTTCATAGAATTATTAAAATTGGAAGTTAAACATTTTAAAAAGCAATATATCTTCATGTTTTATTTTTAAAGTATTTTATTTTTTATATATGTCTGCTCAGAATACTTCTAAACTCAGAATAATACGCGCTCTCATTGATTTGGTAAAATTCTGCTAAAGAGAAAAAAGATTTTTTTAAACAGTATTTAAACTTTTTAAATTATCAATCAATCAATCAATCAATCAATCAAATAGATTTCTTTAGCGCTCTTTCTTCAAATTCAAATTATACAATAATACTTTAAAAAACGTTACTTTGATAGAAATGAGCTTTTCATATTAATTTGTTTTTTGTTTTTTTGTTTTTTTGTTTTTTAATCTTTCCTTTATCTGCTATTTTTATATTTTAAAAAATAGATACAAATATTAGTAGAAATGTCAGAATTACAAGTGATAATTTCACTAATAATGATCATAAAAGTGTAATACGAGATAATTAAAATATTTCTTATATATTGAATTTGTTATCAGGCATATTTTAAACTACATTTTTCTCGATAGACAGTCAATAAACTCTTTTTAAAATTATACTTTTTTGAAAAAAATTATCTAGCTTGGTCAATAATATAATTTAAATATTTTACCATTTTAAAGTTTTTTTAGTTTTAAAACTAATAGCTTAAAAAAGAAAAAAATTAAATATTTTTTTTCAAGAATTTAATCTCTGCTTTCTAGTTTTGTACCTATTTCCAACCACAGGCTATTCCTTTTCATCTTTGTTTTCTTTCTTGGAACCTAAGATTAACCGTTACTTGCTAATGATTCCTATAGATTAGTAATTAAATGCATGGTGAAGCATTAAATCAGATCATTGTAAGCATATTTCAAGAAACACCTGAAATGAGTTAATTTGGGTTTATTTCCAATTTTAGAAAAAAAAATATTTTAAAAACATTTTTCTTCTTTTTTGAATTAGCAAAATTTAAGGTTAAATTTTAAACTTGTTAAATTATGTTTTTTTAAATTATTTTTTTTGTTTTTTTGGTTTTAGCTGGAGGTTAACTCCTTCACATGTTGTCAACAGTGTAAAGATTTTTTCCACCTTTTTAAATTTGCAAAAATAAAACAAACAGTTTTTCAAACACCAATCTAAATTCTAAAATATTTGAAAAATGAATTTAGATTCAGAAATGAAAATAAATAAAAACATGTAAATGTAATTATTGTACTGAAGTTAATCCATTAATATCATACACTGAAGATTTTAAAGTTTTTTTCTTTAAAAAACGAGTTAATTAATGAAAAAAAGACAATTATATAAAATATTCTTATTTAATTATGAGAAACTGTTTTTTGTCTTCGCGTTAGACTCGGTTTTTCATAGTTCTTTGAAAAAAATTTAGTAGTTAAATGAAGTTATCTATTTATTTTAGTAATTGAAGTTATTTATTTATTTACAATTGTTCATATTTACTTTTATTTAGTAATTCTTATTATTTTAGTTTTATTCTTTTGTCTGTTGAATTTAAAATCAAGAAATTACTTTCTTACGATCAACCATGCGGATTATAAAACCAGATCGAATAACAAGTCGATATTTTCAATTCTTTATAAACTCTTCAGTCTTAGAAGAGTTTTCTGGAAGCTTTCTCTAAAAGTTAACAAATATTTCAATTGTGTGCAAGTGAAAATAACTATTTTTCTACTATTTTTGTATTGAAAAAATAAATCCTTTTTTATATTTACTTATTGCATATAAACAACGTTAATAACTGTAAAAATATTTTTTACATTAAATTTTTGTAGTTTAGCCTGCTTTAATTTGCATTTAAACGAGGCAGTTTTTTATCCAATTACTTTTGAATATGCAGAAATATTAGTTATTTTATTAGAATTTATACATCGAAAATTTTTCCGTCTTTTCCAAGCAATACCTCTTGGTTAACAACCCTTGAAATGAGAAAATGCAGCCTTAACTTGCGAAAAAATGACGTTTTTTGGAAAGCATTTTGTATATAGTCTTAAAAATACGTTTAATAAAATAGTTTTGTATGAAATTAATTTTTAAATGTAAAAACATTTTTGGATTCCTATTATCATTCCTTATAACAATTAATATGCTATCTTTTCGCAATATACATGTATGTATGTATCCTGGATACATTGTTTCCATCAGACTATACTATGAGTATTAAAAAAACATTTTCAAATAATTCAACTAAATTTTTAATTATTATTTATTTTGAAATTATATCAAACTCACCGATACACAGAAGTAGGAAGAACAAGAGGGGTAAGAGAAAAGCGATTGAAACCATCATCAAGAATTAATCTTTTCAGAAATTTTTTGAGATTGATTTTGCTCTTAGTTTTTCAAAACTGAAATTCTTTCACTTTGGTTTTTAACGAATTCGTTTCATATTGGAGTGTTGATAAAATGAAATTTTTCACAAAATTTTTATTTATTTTATTAGTGGGAGTTAAAAACCACGCAGATCTTTTGACCTTTATAATATTGGTTTTATTTATCTTAAGTTATTTTTGCGGTAGTTTTTTAATATTCAATAAGTATCATACAATATTAAATGTCATTAATATTTTGGCTATAACCTTTGACAACTTCAAATTATCTACCTAAATTATTGGCTTTTTTTTTAATGTCATTTTGATTAATTATTTATCTATTTCTAATAGTTAATTTATAAATTTATAATAACTTTTTTTCAACATGATATTATATTCACTTTATAATATGTTTTTAAAAGTTTACTTAGTCAAGAAAAGAAGACGCAAGGAATGACAGGATTTCTCTTGTATTATCAAAGGCAGATAATGTTAAAAACGAACAAAGATTACTTCAGATATCATAATTATATTTTTTACAACTATATTATTAGTCATTTTAATTCTATAAAAGTGAAGACTTAATAACGTTACTTTGCAAGCTAAGAAACAATTTTAAAAGAGTATTCTTTTATTTATTTCAATTAGTCTTAAATTATCATGAAATCGAGTAGATACTTTCTTCAATTAACTTTCCTATCCTTAAGATATTTTCACCAAAGGCAACAAAACGATAAATATTTTTATTATATAGAAAGGAAACTTTATGAGCTTTTAGCATGCGAGAATTATGTGGACTTTAAGAATCTTGTTTTACTCTAAATAACCGATATGGACTTTCCTCGAATACCCATTATATAGAAAACCCCTCTCACACTTATCTCTAATCCTTTTTTTTTGTTTTTAAACAACTGTTTTTGAACAGAAGTGATTATATTACATTTGTTAAGCTTATCAGATTTTAAAGTTTGAAAGTTAAATCAAATTCAAAAAATTAAATAAACTTTTTTTAATCTAATTGCAAAAGATGTCACTTTGTTTCGCTAAATAGAAGCAGAATAAAACATTAAATTAGATTGAAAGTCAAAGTACGAAGAAATCGAGAGACTATAAGACAGTAGGATAAATAAAAATATATAATTTTCTTCAAGTGGGGTGCTTCGTAAAATTGATTTGTAATTTTAGGTTTGAAAGTCGAAAAATGAATGATTTTCAATAGTGAAATATCGAATAAACCACTTGAATTATTTTATTTTTTTTTTAAATGAGAGTGATTGAAGGAAAAAAAAAAAGAAAGTTTAGAAAAAGAATATTAAAGAATTCTTAAAATATGAAGAGGATTTTAATTCAAGTATCTTTATTGAAATATCATTTCAAATAAAAAAATTGATGTGTTAGATTTTGAAAAAAGAAATTATAATGCATAAATAAAATTTATATTTTTTTAAATCCAAAATTTTAAGATAACTTTATTAGACCCATGAATGAAATAAATTACCGCAATTTCATAAAGTTTATAAAAGTAAAGAAAGTAATTTTTAAAATAAACATCAATAAAGATTTAAGAGATTTCAGGCATGCTTTTAAAAAAATTGATTTTTTCCATTTTGTTTGTAAATTAGCTTTTGAAAAGAAATAAATCAACATTAATAATTTGCGAAATGCTCAATCATAGCGGAATAATTAAAAGATTAATTCAACATTGTGAAAAGTCATTTGGAAAAAAATATTGATAAATTCTTTTTCAATACAACTTTTAAACAAAACTGTATTTCTAAAAAAAGAAAAAGTCGCGAAAATTGTGAGTGATTGATTGGAACCAAAAGTGACGTCACAATGTGGTTTTTCCACCTGAATGATTTTCAGAGAAGGGCGTGTTTATGCATACTAATTAGCAGAGTCTGATGGGAAAAAAGTTGGCGTTTTGATGGCTTTGGAGGGTAGCAAATTTCATGTTGGTGGTTTGATGGGGGAGGCAGAGTGGTGGTTTGATGGGAAAGATTTAGTGTTATATGATATTTATTTGAAAATATTGGAACAAGGAAAGGTTTAGGATAGGTAGTGTTTGATCAGAAGGTTATTTAGTGTAGTGGTATGAATTAGTTGTGGTCCAAATAGATAGTTTGGTGGGGTTGAGAGTGTGAACAGAATGTTTTAAAAATTTTGATTACTAAATAGTATTAAATCAGTTCAAGTGTGGAAAGTAAAAACTTTTTAATAAAAAAAACTGTTTTTTTAGCTCTGTCTAATTTTTTTATTTAGTTACAATTTAATTTTTTTATAAATGGATTAAAGTTTGGAAATCAAAAAAAAGATGAACGAAATATCAGAAAAGTATTAATAGGAAAGTAATTTCTCAAAACTGTCAACGACTTTTACTCGATTTTGTAATAAAAATTCCAAAATATTAACAAGCATATTTTTATAATATTGATTATGTTTATTAAACAAAAAAGTACATTTTAAAACTTGAAAAAAGAAATTAGTATAAAAGGATTTTAGTAACTAAAACTTGGTAAAAATTGAAACTACAATTTTAACAAAATTAAATTATTCTTTTAATTAAAAATCTTTAATTCTGCTTTATTAAATATAGAAAAGGTTTTTTCCTTCGTGAAATAAATTGTATAAGTTTTTTAAAACAGTTTTTTCTATTTTTTTCCACTCATTTTCTATATTTAAAATCTCTTTTTATTCATATTTCATTCATTCATCTTCTATTCACCCTTTCTTCCATTAAGCTTGTTTTCTTCATTAATCCATCCATCAATATGCCAATTATTGCATCCATTTTCATTCATCAATCATTCATTCTGTCACTAGAGTTCTCTAAATTATGCATACAAACACTATTTCAGCTTTGATAAGCACTTATATATGAATGCCATCCCTATATCTCTTTTTTAAAATCAACTATTTGTATATATTCAATAATAAATATTTTTATTTTCATTTTCACCAACGAAACTAGTCACTTTTTGAGTTAACCATAGCTAAAATATTATCGTTCCTAGTAAAATTCACACCTTTATTAACTGTTTTTAAAGCCTTTCTTTATGTAAAAAAAAAGGATTTAAAAAAAACAAATATTAAATTACAATAAAATTAATAAAAAACCAATAACTTAGTAATAATACTTTCATAATGGTTCAAAATCTTTATATTATGTAGGAATGTTTGTTTTGCGCGAAGTGATTAATTGAATGTGGTTTCCCTTTTTTAGGCGAATGTGTTAAGAAACCTTTTAAACTGAAAAAGTAGTTAGGAAGATGAAGCTAATTTGAAAAGTTTTTATAAAAAGTGGAAACGTAATTTAATTAATAAATTTTTGGTTATATGAATGAACAAACGAATAGATAAATAAATTAAAACATGTTAATAAATTAATTGAAACTTTGATGGATTGCTTCAAGTTAGGTGGAAGGCGCCAAAAGCCTCAAGTTAAAATTGTGGGGGTTTTCGATGGAGTATGAAAGCTAAATTTTAGATTTGTGAATGCTTTTTTAATAACTAATTAAACTTTTGGTTGTTAACCAATTAAATAGTCAGTTGAAAAAGGTTGAATAACTGGTTGACGATCAATTGAAACTGCCTGGATGGATATACCTGCAAGATTCCACTAAACAAGATGAATTACTGGACGTTATACTCAATACTTGATATGCAGTAAGTAAGGCGAGTTTGAGGGTTTTTACTGTGAGTCAGTCGATTAATATTCATTTGGAATCCCCAATTAGTTTGCGAATGCTAAGAAAAACTAAAAAAATTGAATAGTATATTTTGAATATTTAATTATTTAAATTCAAACTAAGATGTTTTTTATCGTTTAATTTCATTATTTTTCTCTGAGTTCGTTCCAAAATATTTTTGTTGAAATTTTCAAACTATTCAAAAATGTTTGTTAAACCTATTTGTGTCTTTACAGTTGTAAATATCCTCATCTCATATAAATAAAAACTATTACATTTAAAGATTAAAATTAAGAGTAAAATAAATACTTTTTCAAAATTGAACAATAAATATTTGACAAAAATGGAAAAGTTTTTTCTAAAACCTTTACGAGCATTGGCTTTTTTTGATTTCCTACACTTTTTTCCATTCAATCATCCATCCATTTATCTTTTCATCCATTTCTCAATCCCATTCATTCATTCCTCCATCCATCCATTTCATTCATCCATCCATTTATTCATTCATCCATTTATCCATCCATCAATTCATTTATCCATCCATTCATCCATCCATTCATATATTTATGCATTCATTTATCTACCTATTCATCCATCCATCCATCCATTAAATCCTTTTTTCTCATTCGTTCAATCTTTCTTTAGTGCGTTTTCATTGATATCTCGTCGAAGAACATTGCATACATTTTTTTGGACTGTTAAAAAGACTTTTAATCAACATAAAAAGTATATAAATACTATATAGTATTTCTTATTATTATTACTCTTTTTGAATTATTTAATTTTTTAAAGCTTAAAAAAATATTTTATTTTTTGATTTTCATTTCAATGATTTCATTCATTCTTTTATTAATCAATCATTTAAAAATGAAAGCTTGTTTTGTTAGTTTATTCTTTATTCCTTTGCCAAAAGACAATAAGTACTGTTGGGAAAAAAGGTATTGTCAAAATATAATGTTAAGTATATTGTAAAAGAGATCACAGTAGTTGACAAGATGTAAATGTAAATTGTAAGTTAGTGTAAATTATGAGTGTAAAGTAAAATTACGGTGAATAGAAGTAATGACGTAGTAAATGGCGTGCATTGAATTTGTCCATCTCTAAAGCAACCTCCTTTAACTAGATTTTCAATTTTCAATTTTTTTGAAATTTATAAAAATATTTAAATATTTCACATGTCTGAGAATAAGTAAATTATTCTTAAAACAGCTATCACAGATTGAATTCTCCATTCAAAAGTCTATGCAAAAACTCATAAAAAAATACTTTTGAGTCAAATGCAGGTGTAAAACAAAAAAGAAAACATTTAAATAACGAAACAATAAATAAGTACTTAATTTACAAAAATAAAAGGCATAAATTCTGTGAGTATTTGATGTTGAGATGTTGCATAAAACCACCATTCATCGGTTTTTATCTTTTCCGGGTAATTATGTCCGCTTATTCTGACGTTCTTTTGTAAGTGTTTAGTCCAGATCAGTTGACAAATCCTCCAGTATTTCATAAAATCATTTTCTTTCCGAGTTGTCATCATGATTTTCAGAAATAGTAAGTTGAAAGTTTTTCTTCCATCCCGTACTAACCAGAACCATCACACGGTTAAACCGAAAATCAAAATTACTTTTACAAACCAGTGAATCTTCTAGACTCGACTTTGTATTTAAAAATCCTCAATTCTTTTTTATGCACTCTTCTATTCTTCGCGTACAATCGACCTAAACCACTTTATTTCCGATCCTTCTTTATTGTCAACGATTCTCCAGAAACCCCGACATTGATGTTCCGATCAATATTCATCCTTTCATCCTTCCATTCATCTTTCACTTTCATCAGTTTGTATTCTTTTGTTTAATACTTTTCTAATTTTCCTCGACCATCTAATTTCGACTTTCAAGTTGGTTTCCTTTTTGATTCACTTATGTTTTCCGGTTATTATCACACTTACGATTACGGTATTTTCTATAATTATCGTCATCGTCTCAATCATCTTTTTCCACCATTATTATTCTCACCACAATCGCCCTTCTTATTAACACCACCACTACCATAATCATCTATTCATCATCATCAGCAGCAGCAGCATCATCCTCACCATCATCATCCTCTACACCATCATCATCATCATCTCTTTTAGCATCATCATTACCGGCACGATGGCACTGAATAGACTTGTGGATGAGATCAATTCAATTGATTCCAGTCGTTGCAAGCTTCATTTAAGTCTTTTTGTTTCTTTTTGTTGTTATTGTTGTTCTTGTTATTATTATTATTATTTTTGTTGTCTTTATTGTTCGTTTATTGCTTTAATTGCTACTAAAATTTAAGTAATTTTTATTGGTATTAAATTTATTTAATAATTCTTGTATATCCTTTGTATTTTAACCAATTAATTAGTAGTTTTTCACATTTTAGTTTATATTTCTTGTTAATAATATTTTTTCTTTTTCTCATTATTGTTATGTATTATCTTTATATTCTTGTTGTTGTTGTGGAGATATTCTTCCAATTGTAGTACTTCTGGTGACAACCTAGTTCTAATGGTGTATTTACTAGATTAAATATGGTAATTATTTTTGTATCTTATAATTATTATTACTATTGTTGTAAATATTATTATTACTTTTTTTCCAAATACAATTAATATTATTCCTTCTTTTATTGCTTTAGTTGTTTTTGCTTTTTGAAATTGGTGTTGTGTATGTTTACGCCAACATATTTCTGTCAAGATGTTGCTTGCGTCGATACACCAATTGTTGTATGTCGCAGAAGAGATTATTGACAATATTCGCTCTTCTGTGTGTCCAAGAACAGCAGCAGAAGAACAGATTCTGATGTCCATAAGATGTGAGCCTAAAGAAGAAGAGCCTGAGTCCTCTGAAATGATCAATGCGTCGACTCATGAAAGAGTGGCGCATCTCATTAAACACAGTAAAATTGCGCTAAATCCCCAAATGGCTGTGTTTACAGTCCAGGGGACAAATGAGCCCCATTCAGTGCGGCTTTTTCCCACAGTCCATTGTTCCTGCCCCGCGGAAAAAAGCTGCTACCATGTACGTGCAGCACGTCTTGCCATAGGCATGAAAGAAGAAATTCCGCGGAGGCAGGTCAACTTAACGCAGCTGAGGAAAAATAATAGAAAAAGAAGAGATAAGACTTCGGGGAGGAAGCGCCCAAGAATGCATGACATCATTCCAGCAGGCGATGCAGACCCCAATGAGTTACAGGCTCTAATCGAGAGTATTCAATGTTAGTTTTTAGTTCTCTTGTTGTTTTTACAGTACAGGTATATATGTATAATAACACTTTTCTCAGCTCCTCAAGACATGCTTGGAAGAACATTCAACCATCAACAGCAGCAACATCCTCACCAGCATCAACCTCCGCCACAACACCCACCAGCTCAACAACAACAACAACCTACACAACACTTTGTTCAACAAGCACCACATCTTGTGCCGGCTTTTAGACAGCCACACCACACCTTCCCAATGCAACAGCCCGCCCAGAACGTCGTTGGCAGAACATTAAAACATCAACAGCAGCAACATCCTCACTAGCATCAACCTCCGCCACAACACCCACCAGCTCAACAACAACAACAACCTACACAACACTTTGTTCAACAAGCACCACAATCGGCAATGCCACTTCCTGCCTCATTCAAATTGATTATTTTGAGGTATTTTTTTGTGGCTGTTCCGTACCAACAGAGACTGTGGTTGAATGTTTGTTTGTTGGATTGTGATGGGTGTTTGACGATTGTTTATACAAATTTTGTAAGTTGTTTGCAAAATTCTTTTGTCAAAGCGTAATTTTGTTTCTAACTTCTGTTTACGGGGCTTAAATTTCTTTAGTATGTGGTTTAAACTCTAACTTGAATAACTCCCACCTCTCAAACACCACCCAAATAGAGGAAAGAATCCACCGTCAGCGTCTCTTCCTGATTCCAACCTTCTTTGATTTTTATAAATTGACTGAAATATATTGCTATATTTAAGTATTTAAATAGAAATCTTAAATCGGTTAAATAAATTGTTATGCTTTAAAATCAGTTAAATAAATTGTTATGCTTTAAAATCAGTTAAATAAATTGTTTTAACTTTTTATTCCATTTTTCAAAATTTGTATACATTTTTTTTATAATTTCAGAATTAAAAAAATATTTTTATAGGTTTCTGCAAATAATTAAATAAATTTTAATATTTTACTTTTTTGAAATTTTTCTGCTTTTTACCCCATCAATCCGCGGTTGTAGGTTAACTGCACCCGCGCTGCATGTGTTAAATGCACCTTTTCTATTGCGCATTTCTTCTTTTTTACAGAAAAAACGTTAATTTAGGGTTAAGGTTAGGGTTAGGATTAGGGTTAGAGTTAGAGTTAGGGTTAGGGTTAGGGTTTTCAGAAAAATCGCATTTTAAGAAGAAACGCGCAAAAGAAAAGGTGCATTTAACACATGCAGCGCGGGTGCAGTTAACCTACAACCGTTAATAGGTGAGATAAATTAAAAAAAGTATTTTCTATTTTAATTTTGTATTTTAATGTATACAAATATTCCATTAAAATATTTTATAACCTATTTTTAATAACCACTTTTCAGAAATCACGAATACATATAAAACATTGCTGATAGTCGGACCGCAGGTTTGGTTAACCATTATTGGTACTAATTAATTATTTAGAACTGGATGGTCATCAAATTGGAAACTGGATTTGTTACTTATGTTTGTTTTCAAGAGCTAATTTGAATAATTTCAAATTTATTTGTTTTTCACCAGTGAGTTTTACTAACACTTTACATTGTGATTTATAATTTTATGCTTATTATTAAGTATTCTTCATTTAAATTTTAACAATTGTTATCTACAAAATTTATTTAAAATATTTAGATCTTTTTGAAAAAGATTTTTTATACATGACATGCTTTCTTTATTTTGAAACATTTTTGAAATCACCTAAAAGATGAGCTTTGTTATTTGAAAACTAAATTCTAGTTACTAAAAATGCCATAATAAATGATCAAATACCACTATTTTATAATAATAAATTATTCAATATAAACTAAATGAAGAATTTTATATTTTTTATACTATTATTAGTAGCTCCAAAAATCATTGTTTCCTACACTAAGTATCAATGATACATTGTATCATTATGATAAAATCTTTTGCGGCTGTTATTTCACTCACTTTAACATTAAAAAATAATTATGCGGCATACTTAGTTGTTGGTGGTTAATTGTGTATAGGGTCAGTGTTATTCTTTTCTTTCTAATTTTCAGCCACTCTAGGAAATTTTTACTCCTGTAATGAAATGACAGCTGAGATTTGTTACACACTCAGCTACTAGTTCACCAATGTTAAGGGTGTTTTAACCTCCATAAAAATCTTGTCTAAACCTAATTAGGTTTGGTTTTGCACAAACTCAAAATAGAATTTTTTTAGAAAAACTATAATTTTATATTGATTTTCATCAAAAAGAAATAAGACAAATAGTTGTTAAAAGATGGGCTTTGCATAAAACATTGATATAAATCTTATCAATATGATTTATCCTTGAAAATAGCCCAGAATGTTGTTTTCTCTTATCTAATCTATTAAATCATTTTTTTGAAATTTTTATAGAAAACACTATTTGCTTTTTTTGGTGGAGTTAAAAAAAATTAAATCTAGATTAAGTATTCAATTTTAAAATAAAGTTTTTGCAAAGTTATTTAATGTTTTTTTTTATAATTTAGATAACAGATGGTATTGATTATGTATCATGCTATAGACATAACTACACATGCACTCATACTCACAAATACACACACTTAGGAACACACACACACAAACACACATGTATTTGTGTTTGCTAGGTCTTTCTTCATATGTTTACACACATTAATTTACCCTAAGCAATCTCTTAAAGGCTAAGTTAAACATAGATTTAATTTATCATTTGTTCACTTAATTTAATCCAATATTTATTTAACAAATATTAATAAAATAAATTTAATAATAAAACGATATAATCATTGTTATATTTTATTGAAAACCTCCCACATCATTTCAATCTTATAAAATAAAATGGTGTAATTAATTTTTTCAGGGTTTCCCCATTAAAATCTAAATCTATGTTACAGATACATATATTCATTTTGAATAAATCTCAGAACGTTTGTGAGAATTTCTTTTTTTAAACATTGTCTGATCAATTCATAATACAAACACTGTCAATGCTTTACCTAAAAATTAAAATTATAGAATAATTTTAATAATCATTATTATAATTATTATTATTATAGTTATAATAATTTTTATTAAATTTTAAACTATCTCTAGCTTTATGAATGAATTTTATTATTATTAATATTATTATTAATATTAATGATTTTTATAATTTTTTAACTTATATGTTTATAAATCATTTGCTCCAAATCCTTTGTTCGCCACACGCAAACCATGAAATATATAGTACTTTCTTTTTATTATTTAATTGATTAAAAAAATAGAACGTTTTATTAATTTATTGTTCTATTTTTTATCTTATTTTATTTATTTATACATTTTAATCTTTTTCCCATACAATTGACTCATTTTCCTATATATTGTATCAATAATTTTTATTTACTATCCCATTTAATAAATATAATTCTAGTCTAAATACTACTTACCATGACACAAACATTGACCTGATGTTCACCCCCTTTTGATTTAATATATTACTTTTTAAAATAATAATTTATATTTTCATATCATATTTTTATTCCGATAATAATAACATAGTTTTTATTTTTATTATTATTTTATTCCCAGATTCGTGTCTTAACTTGTCTGCTGGCACAGTCAGCATGATAGATTATAAGGCACCCTTTCAGAACAATAAAATAGAATAAGAATTTTAATAAATATTATTATTTGATCAATAATTTTGAGAATATAATGAAAATTTTTGTTAATAGAATATTTATGTATATGTATAATATATAATATAATGAATATGTAATATAAAATATTAAATACTGTAAAACACAATGTATATGGCTTTTTTTAATGCCAAGAGAAGAAAAAAAGATATTACTAAACTAAAATTAGCTAGCTAGTTAAACCGGAAGTAGAACCGTTTTTCTACTTAAAATAAACTCAAATTCGCGTAATTAGAAAACTTTTGAGACCAAAAATTAACGTACAATAAAGTGCGCTTTATACATTGTTTTTTACGGTGTGTATTTTGATATGAATACTTTTATTTTATTCTGAGTTGCTATTATAACATATGGTATATTATATAATATATCTAATAGTGATAATGCCATGAACAAATATGATACAAATATACATTATTATAAAAATAAAATAATCATATTTATATGACATTTAATCAATTAAATAAATATTATAAGAATATAAATTATTATAAGAATAAAATAATCATATTTATATAACATTTAATCAATTAAATAAATAATTTCCAAGTAGAAACATCAATAGGAGATTTAATTAAAGACACACAAAAATAATAACAATAATAATTATTCAATGGTTTCTAAAAATATACCGTACTAAGCTTTTTTAATTATAAAAATTAAATTTATGTTATTACAAATAAGATTGGTGATTCTTTTAATGCCGCATTAACAATAAAAGTTTACAAAAATGTCCTCATGAATCGTCATTACTTGACGGATTTTTTTCATCAAATCTATTTTTCAAATTATATTTTCAATTCTTCTGCTATTCTTTTGTTTTTCTTTATTTCTTACCATTTTGCTATTAACCCACAATTCTTTTACCCATTCACAAATTCATTTTCCAAAAATTCATACTGTACATACAGACCTATTGTCCATTCATCCATCCCTTATCCATTCATCCATCTTCTTCCAGTCATCCCTCTTTTGTTCATTCATCTATCCCTTATCCATTCATCTACCCCTTTTCTATCAATCTATCCACCTATTCATTCATCCATATCATTTTCATTCACCAATTCACTATACATTCACTAATTCACCATGCACATTCTCCTCAAGCAATTCACCATTCACCAATTCACCACAGGAAACTCACAAATTCATCAATTGACAATCAGCACAGACATGGGGTTAGCGGGATCTATAAAGTCTGAGCCGTCCACAGACAATGGTGGTGTTGAGATGTCCGTCAAGAATATAGGAATTGGACAAAGCGATTATCCTGGTGGTGATAATGGCGGGAATAGGATGGGTGGAGGTGATGATAATGATGGAGAAAAAGATGATGGCGGTGGTGATAATGATGAGGAATTAAAGAGTGATGGTGGTGAGTTGAATTAAGGGAGGCAGCGGATGATGACGCAGTTTTAGCTTTATATTTTTGGTCAGAGCAATAAAAGTCATCAGCAAAATGTTTTAATAGTAATATTATAGAAGTCAAAAGATCTGCGTGGTTTTCAACTCTATAAACTAAACTAATATGAGAAAAAATCTTATTAATTTAAAGTATTTTATTTTGCCTGTTAGCAATACCGTTTTATTACCATACAGCGATTTAAACATTGTAATTTGTCTGTGTCGGGATACTATGGAAAGCGTACTCGGAAGCATAGACAGAGCAATATAAAAACAGCTGATGGCAATGTTTATTTATTTCTTGAATCAGCTGATTGTTGGTTTCTAACAATAACAAAAAGCGGCCATATTATTTTAGATTTCGGCAAACTATCCGAGGCGAGATATATCGTAAAATGAACAATAACTGAGACTTCTTTTACTTCTTTTTTTTTTTATACATATTTTGTTAAAGTTATATGATAGTTCACGATATATATTTCGGCAAACTATCTGAGGCGAGATATATCGTAAAATGAACAATAAATTAGGCTTCTTTACTTCTTTTACGAATAATTTTTTGAGTAATTAATAATAATTTTACTCAGTAATGTCAAATCTGGTATATATTTCGGCAAACTATCTGAGGCGAGATATATCGTAAAATGAACAATAAAGAAGGCTTCTTTACTTCTTTTATGAATACTTTTTTGAGTAATTAATAATAATTTTATTCATAATGTCAAATCTGTTCACATTAAAATTATTCAAATTGATATTCCTATTTATATACATAAACAATTACCGAGTCCATCGTAATCCTAAAAAATAGATGAAACCACTTTATTTAACTAAAAAATATTATAAAAATTCAGAAATATTATGCTAAATTGTTTAATAAAAAGTTTTAGCTTTATATTTTTGGTCAGAGCAATAAAAGTCATCAGCAAAATGTTTTACCAGTAATATTATAGAAGGCAAAAGATCTGCGTGGTTTTTAACTCTCTAAACTAAACTAATATGAAAAAAAATCTTATTAATTTAAAGTATTTTTTTTTGCCTGTTTGCAACACCGTTTTATTACCATACAGCTATTTAAACATTGGAAATTTGTCTATGTTAATCGTTAATCTCATTTGCATAAATTATGAGTACGCTTTCCAAAGTAAACCGTCTGTGTCAATTTCCAAACTAAACCGCGAGTGAAAACTTCAAAAAATACTGAAAAGTGTTATTATGTTATCATCAATATTACCATAATATTAATCATTGGTAAAACTGCTTTGTAATCTCTTAATTTATTCACAACTATTAGACTCCTACTATTTTTTGTTGATATCTGAAATAACCTAGTTAAAAAGTAAAATTATAAAACGAATTTTGAATACTGAATTTTTACAAAGAATTCATGTAAATTAATTTTAAAATAATAACTGTATTTTGACTGTTTTAATTATTTTAATAACACTTTGACAGGTTTTGAAAATATACTTTTTCGAAAGTGTTTAGATAGAATATATAAATAAATAATTAATGTATTTTTTGTTTTAATAAATACTAATATAAATACAATTCACATATTTAGTTTTTATTAATACTAAAACAAATTAAACTTATTTATGATGGAAAAAAACATTTTTAGTTTTTATTAATACTAAAATAAATTAAACTAAAATAATAAATGTTAAACCACATAATATTCTCTAATTAATTCTAATGTTTTTTGGAAAGCCAAACCCCTATTTAATAGGGCCTATTAGTACCTCTTCTCCATACAAGTTCTGATAATTAAGATGTTATATGTGTATTCGATGTCCCCCTCATTTTCATGAGTTTATCTTTGGCACATCGCCACAAGTTTTCTTCTCCATTGGTGTGCACACCACCGGGCGTCACAAAACATCTGGAGTGGTTGACAGTGGAGTGGGCTAACCCCGTTTCTTGGGTTATTCTTGAGTATGCCCTCCACTCGTCATTTCAGATCGTTGTTCCTGTTGACATAAATATAAACGGTAAAAAAGTTATTTCTAAATTTATATACATTGATAATAATTTAATAGTAAAAATATATATTGGAATAATACCTGGCAGTACATATTCTGTTATAATTGGTAGAAGAGTGGCAGCATCCCTCTTCTCCACCTCTACTATGAAGGCCTCCTTGGTCTCTTTATCAAGGCCCCCAAACACCCATCTTGGCTTTACTGGCCTTGCATGGTTATTCCTCGTTCGCTTGGAGGCCGAGATCACACTCTCATCAATCTGGACAACATGCCCAGGACCTCCAATATGCATGATCTCTGTGATCTCTCACCCAGTACATACAAAGATCTCTGAGCATGTTAAACCAGTTTGGAAGAGTCTGAGTCCCCGCCAGCTTTAACATCATACTCAGTGTCTCCTGACTAATGTCATTTAATGACCAGTAAAAAAAAATCTGAATAAAAAAGAATTCAATAAAGCACCTGGAACATGCTTTTATATGACACCAACTATGCATAATTTACATTTTATTAATATAAAAAAATACTTACTAAAATGTATTTAGACAAGGGGAGTCTCGACTTCTCAAAGAAACTACCTTTCCTGATAGATAAATTGCGACGAAACCTTTGAATGGTGCATCGCCACACAAAGCCGTCTGACAAACTTGTCTTTCGGGAGAAATCCATTTGTGCTCCGCACAAACAAGTTTTAGTTCGGCTTAGCAACCCTTGTTCTTTTGCCCATATGATGGCTTTTTCTACATCATCTAGTAAAATTATTAACTCGACTGAATAAATACCGTGTACAACAGGAAAAGCCATAATTGTTCAGAATGTATAAAATTTGGTAGCAGACTTGAAAAAATATATAACCAAAAACACTGTATACAAAATAAAACTGGGTCATTCTAAAGTGGGAGGAGTCTAATAGTTGTGAATAAATTAAGGGATTACAAAGCAGTTTTACCTTAATCATCATAACTATCATCACCATCATAATAATCAAAATCACCAACATTACCATCACCATCGACATTATCTTAGATACTGGCAGTATGTCAAAGGAGCCTAAGACCACAGTCAAACCTGAGGACGAAATCCCTTTTGAAGGTGAGTCTTCCGGTAGTTTTATTCATTCATCCATTCACTCATTCATTTATCACGGGATTCCCTTATCTAGTTCAGGGTTTCTTGAGTGGTGGTCCACCAAATGTATTATATTAGCAACCCCAATCGATTTTTAAAACTTGTTCATTTTTTAAAATTGGAATGTTTAAATTTTAGATTTTGATTTACTGATTTTAAATACGTTAACCAAATTGTAATTATTTTGTTTAAAAAAAGGTATATCTGTTTTAAAATATAAAACGAGCACATTTTTTGCGTCGTTTTTACGTCATAATCTATAAGCAATTCACGGCCCCCTCACAAGGCAGAAATATTGTTTTTTTGTCATAACTTTTGTTTTTTTCTTATATTGTTGAAAATCACTAGTTTCATTTAATTTAATATAAATCAGAATTAAAAGTTAAAAGAATAATATCTTTAAAATGATAAAGTTATTAACATTTAAAAAGCTTCACTTATCGAAGAAATCAACTTTTATTTAGTTTATTCTTATTAATTATTATATACTTTTGTAAGGTTAAAATTAATTAGCTATTTGTTTTTGAGGAATCGAAAATTAAAATAATTCAGCCTTACATCTATTAACAATGTTCTCAAGAAATGGAAAAAACTGTTTAAATAAGTTTATTAAATGTGCAAATGCTGAAACTAATATTTAATAAATTGTTCAATAAAAAGTTTTTTTTATAGTTTTTTTTAATAGTTTCATGTTCTTCAATAAGCAAATATATTTTAGAAATACTAGAGTTAGGGGCTTAAAGAATTGTTTTGTTGTAATAATCTAGTTTTAATATTTTGACATGAGATGCCAAGAGCTTCACACATAGAACCAGGAAAAGTCATTGTTAAAAGGCCTGTATGTAAAATTGTGAAATCTAAAAGTTGATAAAAAATAGTAAATGTTATTAATTAAAAAGAATAAATCTTGAAAACTTTGAATTAAATTAAAATATTCGTTTACAAATCAAGAGAACAAATTAAGTTAATTAAACGAAGTATCCTGTACTAATGCAATCGAATTTGTAGCAGACAAGACAATAGGAGATTTGCTGACTTGAACAATTTTGTGTTAAGTCGAAAGCATGTACACTTTAAAATCTATTTGTATACCATTTTGAATTTTATTGAGTATAACTTATACTTTTCAATAACTTTCTTAAGTAAAAATTATTTTTTTTGATTCCCGAATTACCAAATTTAAAGCTTTGTCTCGAGTTTTCTGGCTTCTCACTTAATATTTATTCAACTTGAGAAAAATTTAATGATAGATTATTTAAAGACAAATCTAATTATGTATAATTCAATATTAGACGTAATTTCTTTAATTAGGCGAATTAAGAAATTAATAAGTACGTATAAAAAGTAGCAGCCACAAAATTATAGCTTTTCAACGTTACGCTAGATTCAAGTGGTATTTTGATTAAAATCCTATTATTTGAAGGCTTACATAATAAATAATTTATTGATAAAATACTTATTTAAAAGATAATAAAACTGTCTTTCATGCACTTGCTTTTTTATTTCGATAGAATAACGCATAATTTAAATTTTAAGACTTTTCTATCATTATACTGTATAACGTCACTTTTGCTCGTTAACATAAGTCGATCGGGTTGCTAGTTATATAAAATACACTTTTACACTAATTAAATTTTTTATTAATTAATTTTGTGCTAAAGAATTGATGAAATGGCTCAAAAAAGTTTTAAAAAAGCTTATTGAAAAAGTACAGAAATATATCAATTAACGACCGTTAAAATGTTTAACGCCGTTAAATATTTTAACGCATTTAAAAAAAATTAACGCATTTAAAATGTTTGATGCATTTAAAATGTTTGATGCATTTAAAATGTTTGATGCATTTAAACTTATCCAAATTAAACTGTTTTTTGCTGTTTTGGTTAAATTGTCAGCAAGTAAACACAAACACTATTAATTTACTGTCAACAAACGAATGGGAAAAACTGCATTTCATCAAAGAACTTCTCGTTTCTTGAAGGTTTGCAACAGAACTTCTAGGGGGTGAAAAATACTTGAAATTTTCAATAATTTTACTTGTAATTTGTCACTTTACACAATAAATATGCAATTCAGAAGATGATCCAGCTTATGTCATTCGTTTCACACACAATTTTTTTTCCCAAATTGGAGTAGCAACTGAATAATCAGAATATCAAATGGTCAAGAATTACCACATCATTACACCCTCAATTTAGAAATTTGAAATGTTTTCACAAAAATTAAAGAGTTAAAGAAACTATAAGAAAAAAAGAAAACCTCAAAAACTATACAGCCTTCACCAAACAAAAGACCACATACATATGTAACTTCAGATTCTGAAGATGAAGATATCTCAATGATTACTAAGTCAATCATTAAACATTATAGAAAAGAATCTGAAGTAGGCTTTGAGAGTTGTCTCATTGTTTGGTAGCAACAACACGAAGGGACATATCCGGCTCTTGCGAAACTGGCAAGAAAGTACTTGTCATCTCTTGCAAGTACAGTTCTATTTGAACGTCGAGTCAAGACACATAGTTAGCAAGAAAAGAGCCTCTTTAGATCCAACTAATGTTGAAAAACTTGTTTGATTGAGTAACTGGCTCAAAAATGATGTGTGAAAATTGCATTTTTTATCATTTATGGATTCGTTTTTATTCTTTCAAAGTGGATTACTTTTTTTGCATGATTAACTAGTTAAAAAATGATGTGTGACAATTGCATTTTTTATCATTTATGGATTTTTTTCCTTTAAAATGTTGATTACTCGAAATGCCCAGAATTTTTTTTCAAACAAAAAATCGTTTTTTTCAGTATCATTCACACATGAGAGTAAATAAAAATGAAAAGTTAAGCCCAATGGTAACCCAGAGTTCTGTATGAAACTAGAGGCAAATGACTAGGTAAGAGCCCACTGATCCTATATCGGACATACTAATTTATATGTAATTTGTAGCTATTCTGGGTAAATTATAAGCAAGTTACTTTTTATATTGTGTTTTTTACTATTTAAAGTACATACTTTCAAAAAAATAAAAGCATAATTACTGCTTTGTATTATTTCGCATGATTTTAAAAATGGACTGTAAATAAACTATAGCATCAATTTAAATAAATATTATTCTAAAGGGTAGCTAGGGAATCTATAATAACTAACAGACACAAAAAAGTAATGATATGATTGCCTAATTAATTTTAATCTTATGGGTTAATGATAAAAAATTAATATTTTTTCTAAATATTAATTTTTAATGAATATTTAAGTGTTACATTTTTTAAAAGATTGGCATTCTCCTCGCTAGACATTTTTAACGCAAACCAATAGCTTTAAAAATATTAAAACTTTTTCATTTTTAATCTATAGATAGAAATGAAGCAAGCTATAAACATCATCATGCCCGTGACTAATTTAGTCGTTGGGGGAAAAATAAGAAAGAGGACGCAGCTATAATCCGCCATTCGGTTCTGTTTTTAGCAGCTTTAACAAAAAAATACAAAAATAAGTTTTTCACACAATTTTGAACTTTATTAAAAGTAACAAAGAATACAATACACAAATACATTTTCACGTAGTTGTAGAGGTACTCTTTTATATCAATATCAATGAAGTCTTAATTTCCATCAGGTGAAGCGGTGCAAATAGTGAAATTAGGAGATGATAACTTATTTGTTTTGGACGAGGATGCTCTGTCAAGAATTCTGCTGGATGAGCGGGTGAAGGACTGCAAGGTGATGCTGTTGTCAGTGGCAGGGACCTATCGTAAGGGCAAGTCCTTTCTTCTCAACTTCTTCCTCCGCTACTTCAACAGCCTCGATGTCAGAACCATCAATGTTTTGTTTCATTTTTAATGGCGAGTATCATTGGAAAAATATTAGTTGAATTTCAATTATAAAGCTACAACCTCTGTCAGGAGAATGGTGTGGCGGAGAAAGATTGGATGGGTGACAAGACAGCTTCTCTGAAGGGATTCGAGTGGAAAGGTGGTGTGGAAAGGATCACCACAGGTATCCTTATGTGGAATCAACCCTTCTTCATTAAGAATCTAGAAGGAGAAAAGGTTTAGAAGTTGTTCTCTTCTACTAGCAGTTTCAATAATTAAGAAGCGGTAGTCAATTTTATCATTCATGAAACCTTAAAAAACCATTTATGAGGCACACCCCGAGTTTGATGAAATTTTACAGAAAATAGAAACCAGTTTATTCATAATTCTTCTTTCTTGGGAAGATTCATTTTGTTTTCAAATAATGATTTTCCATAAATGATCAACTGCTTTTTAATTTATGGATAGTGCGCAGAAATCAATTGTTGAGCTGTTTCAACCATGCAACGTCTAAGAGCTCCAAAACCCGTTATTCTCCAAACTTATCGGCTGTATAAATCAAGATGGCTAAAAGTAGTCGTGTTTCGCATGCGCGAACTCAAATTGGACACGAGACCTAAATTGGATGGAACATATATAGGGGGAGGTTGTTCAAGATGAACCGGTTTCTAAGATGAAACGAGTTTATTTACAGCTATGCGACATAGACAACTTTTTTTACATATTTTTTATGCATCCGTTTTCTAAGCACATTTTTATGTTGGTTTCGTTTCTGAAAGTTGCATCATTCGATTATAATAATTGAAAAACTGATTTCTAGAAGACTAGCTAGAAAGTTCGGATATAACGTTTAGCGGTTTTATTCTCAACATCCGAAGATATAGAATTTTTATTTTATTATTATTAATTAGATGATGCACCACAGTTTCATTATTTGCAAGTAGTATAATTAATAATTGAGTGATTAGACTGTTGTAACCATGGATGTGTAGCATGGTCATAGTTGCCTAAGATAAAACATGAATAGTTATTTAAGATTAAATGTAAAAAGAAATTGTAGACATTGATAAATCTGTCTCTGGCATTCGTCTATCTCGGGAGATGATGGTAGCGCTCTGATAAATCTATATAGACTATATACAGTATAATAGACTATATAAAGTATATTCTAAATAGACTATTGAAATGCAATACAAACCAATAAAAAAATTTCTATTAAAAACAGTTAGTATTCATTAGCCTTGACACTATGTGTGCTTTATTTATAGCTAAATCTCAAATTTGAATAGATGTAGACTTTTGTCTCATAGACTGTAGATTGGAGGTTTGCACGGGAAAAGGAAGTAAAGTGTGAAAAAAATATTTCTCTGAGTAAAACGAGTTTAACTTGTGTTATTCCAAAGCAACATTGTTCTGCAGAGTTTACTTTAAAAATGGAATAAAAAAATATATTTTTAGAGCGTTTTTAAAAGACATTTGATGAACTTTTTGAGAAAAAACTGAAAGACTACATATTCCAGAAGAAATAAAGATTTTTTGAAATTATTAGTATTGAGTGAGCGGAAAAAAGTATTTCTTTAAATAATTAAGATTGCCTGATGATAAGTAAAACGTTTAAATTACAATTTTTATGATATACAATATGATTTTATCTTAGGCAACTAAGCGTTCCATCTTGGGAACCCAGTTGCTCAAGATGGAGTTTGTGAGTGTTCATGTTTGAGGTTAATAAACTATTATTCATTTTTTATATATTTAAAGCTTATACAGTTAGACAAAGAATATCTATAATGGCTGGATAAATTTTAATTTACGTTATTGGTTATGCAATTGAGCCATGAGGCTACGACGTAGCTTGGAATCCAGGCTGCCTGGATACGTATAAAAACCGTTTTATCTTGTGCAACCTCCCCCTACATATATTAGAAGGGGTCTAAAAGCCTGTTTTATTTAACAAATTTATTTGAAAGCGCTTTTGAATTAGAGTAAAAGCGTTATAGAAATAGTTTTTATTGATTGATTGAAGATGGCGGCCGCTAACCAAAGATCAGAAAACATGTACTGCAGCGATTATCACGTAGATCAAAGCGCAAAAATTTTAAAAGTAAATTTTATAGATAAAAAAGTGGCTTTATTCATGGTGTTTTACTCCTTTACACATAGTCATTATTTATAGGCCACCTAATAACTCACTCACTAATTTCATCATACAATTTTCCCAACTTATCGATTCATTAACCTCCCTAAATTCTAATTTAATCCTGTGTGGAGATTTTAACGCTCCTCATACTTCTAACTCTAACACACTAATTAATGAAAAGCTCCAAAATATCATCGACGAATACAACCTATATCAGCACATAAACGAACTAACTCACGAAAACGGCAATACACTGGACCTACTCATAACCTGCACCAACGCATCTAGTATCATCACTAATCATTCTATACATCCAACACTATTTTCAGATCATCATCTCATTTCATCTACCCTATCATTAATAAAGCCAATTCCTATCAGCACCATAATTAAATACCGTAGGATCAAAAAAATAGACTGGATCAATTTCAATATTGACCTCAAATCATCTTCAATATTAGATTGCAAGAGTTGCACTACAGACGAATACGTCGAACACATAAACAATGTCATCCTCAAACTATTAGATAAGTATGCGCCACTACAAACAAAAGTCATACGACGATCACACCAAAATCGCCACAAAATTTCACTGGAGGCAATTAGAGCCAAAAGACACAGAAGGAAAGCTGAGAAAACCTATTTCAAAGATCCTTCATCTTCTAATAAACAATTATATAATAAAGCTAAAGCATCAACAAGAGAAGCAATTATTAAATCAAGAATAGAAATAATTAAAACGGAAATAGATTCATCCAATAACCCACGTACTCTATGGCAAAATCTAAATAAACTATTACACCGGCAAAAAAATGATCCATCCAACAACTCAAGCAATACAAACATGGCTTCCAACTTCAAAAACTTTTTCAGCAGCAAAATTGAAAATATTCATAAGAATATTGATAATCTCCTATCACAACCTCAAAACGAACAGTTCACACACACTCATAGAAAAAACATCATTGACCCCATATCTAACTTTAAACCAACAACATCTGAAGATATATTACAAATCATTCATGCTACATGCACGAAGACATCGCCCATAGATCCTTTTCCTCACCAAGTTATAAGACAATGTAGCTCAATATTGTCAAAAGCCATCTCACAGCTCGTCAACTTATCTTTCCAAGAAGGATGTTTTCCATCTACTTTCAAAGCAGCCCAAATTACACCAATATTAAAGAAAGCCAACCTCGACACAACCAATCCAGCAAATTATCGACCTATTTCCAACCTGTCCACCATATCAAAAATTATGGAAAGGGCCGTATTAAAACAACTACAACCTCACATCACCTCCAATCCAAACTATCCCAGTCACCAATCAGCCTATAGACCTTACCACTCTACAGAAACAGCCCTACTCCATCTAACTGACCACATTTTCAACGGATGCGACTCAAAAAATACCACCCTCCTCGCATCACTCGACCTATCAGCAGCCTTCGACACCATCAGCCATTCCATCCTCATAAACAGACTTCATAAAGAATTTGGAGTTGATGGAACAGCTTTAAACTGGCTGTCATCTTATTTAGAAAATAGACATTATCAAGTTAAATTAGGTACACACATCTCATCACCAACCAATATACAACACGGCGTTCCTCAAGGCTCTGTTCTTGGACCGCTTCTTTTCACCACATACATCTCACCTATCTCAAATATAGTCAACCAATTCAATATAACCTACCATAAATATGCTGATGATATACAACTTCTTCAATTCATCACACCTAATACATCCAACCAAGCTACTAGTAACCTCACATCTTGCATACAAACCATGGAAACTTGGTTTCTCAATAACTATCTCCAGTTTAACACCACTAAATCAGAAATAATAAAACTAGGCACCCCTTATCAATTAAATAGTTTAAACACAATATCATCTGTCAACATCAACTCAGATAAAATCCCCATCAATAACACTCTCAAAATACTCGGAGTCACCCTAGACAGCAAACTCACTTTCAAAAACCACATCACATCTATCATCCAATCATCACACTATCATCTCAAAGCAATCAAACACATACGCCCATTCAGTACTACTGATCTCTCCGCCTCACTTTCCCGATGTCTAATACTAAGCAGACTTGACTACTGTAACTCGCTATTATATAATATCACCAATCAAGAAAGAAATCGTCTACAATCAGTTTTAAACAAGGCGGCTAGAATCACACTCAACTGTGATTACCCAGGCCATCACCTTGTTCAATCATCAAAGGAAAATCTTATAAAACTCCACTGGCTTCCTATAGACTTTCGAATATCCTTTAAAATAGCCATCACCACATTCAAAATTCTTCAAACCTCAATACCGTCATATCTCAGCAAACTCATAACTAAAAAAACATCAAACAAACAACTGCGTTCATCTTCATCTCTTCTCCTCAAGCAAGAATCCACTACTAACAACATCTCAAAAAGAGCATTCCGTCATGCAGCTCCAACAACTTGGAATGCCCTTCCACCTGCACTTCGAAACATCAACCAATTTTCGACTTTCAAAGCCAAACTGAAAACTCATTACTTTAACTTAGCCTATCATTCTTAATAATTACTCCATGCTACTCTTTGCTCTCCTTTTCATAACATTACTATTATAATTATTTTTATTTCTTTATTGCATTACGACGCAGTGAAAGCGCTTCAGTTGCGTGCCCGGGCGCTATACAAAAATGACAATTATTATTATTTACGGTCATTCACGCAAACTCAATGCACCTCAAATCCTATTTTAAGCTCATCGCTATAAAATAAACATTCAACTCTTAAATGCGTACATTAAATTTTTTTAAAATAAACAAACTTGTTTTTACTTAAAATATTTGAAACTCTAAAAATGCGGTTAACCCAACACAGATCTGTATCTTGCTGATGGACACTCAAGGTGCGTTTGACGACATGTCGACTATGGAGGAGAGTGCCACTATCTTTGCTCTGAGTGTCATGCTTAGCTCTGTGCAGGTATACAACATCAGTGCCAACATCCAAGAAGACGATCTAAATCACCTTCTGGTCCCACTTAATATCTTATTCATTATCTTTTTAGAATTGTCAGACATATTTTATTCACTCTCTTTTTATTGTCTTCATGTTCACTCTTCTGCTTTCTTTTTCATTAACTCTTTCACTTCAATTTCTCTCGTTCACATTCTTTTTTTATTTCTTTCATTTTCATTCTTCTTCACTCTCCAATCAGCAAGATGTTATCTTCCGTGAAATATTTATTTTTTTAAACGTGCATTTTTTGTTATCTACGTGAAAATTTCACGACGAAATTATTTCTCTTTTTTTTATATTCATAATAATTGTTAATAATTTTTTTTTTAATTTTAAAAAATTTAAAATTTAACTAAAGCCTTAACCTTAACCTTAACCCTTATTCCTAACCCTAAACCAACGAATTTTTTCATTTATTTACTACATTTTTCAACCAGAGCCCCAATCTTAACTTCTAACCCCAACCCCTAACTTCAACCCTAACCTCAACTTTAACCCTAACCCCTAACTCTAATCCATAACTCTAACCCCCAACTCTGACCCTTAACCCCAGCCCCTAACCCGTGATCAAAATTAAATTTAAACAGTACATCGTAAATGAAAAGTTCTAAGGATGAAGATAATATTTAGCTTTAATTTATAAAAAAATTTATATTAAATATGTTTTCAAAATACATTTTTTCTATTTTGCATAATTCATAAAACTTATTAAAACCATTTTCTATTTTTACGCAAGCGTCATCAAATTCATTTGCCGGCGAATCAAACGCATACCATCATAATAATTGTGAATACATATTTTGAAATAATTATAATAATTAAGTTATCTAAAAATGTATAAAAAAGTTATTAACTATAATAAGATTTTAGTAAATATTTTTTCTAATTAAAAAAGTTGGACTCATTAAGATTCGAACTCGGGTGGCAATACTCACAGACAGTGGCGCAACCAGGGGGGATGGAGGGGGTTCAAGCACGCCCGAGGCCAAATTCGGAGGGTTTCGCAATTTTTTGAAAATGTATGAGTTTTTTTTGTTGGGGGGGAGGAGTAATAAGTTTTTCAATATGCCATAGGAAAAAAAAATTCTGGATGGCCATCAGATTTTTATCTCACAAAACAGTAAACACAACATAGAGATACCACTAAAATATTACTAACATTTAACAAATTCTTGGGAAAACAGAACAGCTATAGACCTTAATTAAACTTTTATATCTCTACACTTATCATATGTAAATTCTTCCCGTCTCGACACAGTATATATAGAACAACGCAAAAGGGTAAAATAACTCACTAGCTTTGGGAATTCTGCAACCTTCATGGAAAGGATGTTAAAACTGTGCAAAGACAGCTTAAATTCACATCAACAAGTTTATGTGCAGATCAGTCTGATCCCAATGCATGTATCGAACTTTAAGAGCTCTTTAGTGCCACAAGCCTTCAGCCCAAGTTGCATTATATGCTCAATTTTGATCTGACTCATCAGGTGCAGAAAAAGCATTTGATAAACTTCGGCTTAGGACGACTGTGTCTGCTTGTCGTTTGTAAAGTTTATTTTACAACATCTGCTAACAAAATATCTAGTGCTCTTCTTCCAGTAAATGAAATGGTGAAAAGATTTTCCCAAACTGTTCAAAAAAGTATTTTTTAACTGATAACACATAAAAATGTAGTTTAAATTGAATATTTAAACAATTTATAGACTGTTTGGGATCTCATATAATTTTTTTTAAAAACATTTCTCTTAGTTTTAAAAATGATGACGTAATTCTAAGAATACTATGCAACTTAGTCTGCAGTTTTTCTTTTGTATCATTAATTTACTATCTTAAATTCTTTATAATTTATAATTGGTCATTTTAATTTCGCCCATTTACCGCCGTTATCCGAAATAAAAAATTATAATATGAATTTTACATTTAGACTTGTGTACAGTAAAACTCCTCTTATATTTTGTCCATATAAGAGGGGTTTCCTTTGGTCAGAAGTTTTGAATAAAATTCATCAATTTAAACTGCATTAAATATTTTCACTGCAACTTTATTTCAACTATTAAAAAAACCTCCAATTATTTCCAAAATTTGAGTGAGTTCTGAATCTTTCTCCATCAAATTATATTTTAACAATTTTTTTTCCATGCTTCATGCTTCTCTGGTTTTCATGGGCGGCTATCCTGGAGGGGTCCTGGGGTCTGGACCCCCCACTTTTTGGTAGTGAAAGGGTCCGCCTAAATTAAAATGTTTTCAAACTCTTGTTTTGATACGAGCATAACGTCAACCATGACATAAAGAAGAATGTTTATATAGTAATACATTGTAGTGTAGTTATAGTGATAGCTGTCTAAAACTAAACTATTCTTTGCTTACTTAAATATTAGTATCAAAAAAGAAGTTTACAAATTCTTTTTCAAGTGGGGAGATCTGGACCCCAGTTCCCCCCCCCCCCCAAGATTGTCCATGCTGGGTAGGACCCTCCCAAGATTTGCAGCAGATCACCGCCCCTGCTGGTTCTTCTTCACTCACTTCTTAATCTTCATTTTCTTCTTCTTCGGAAGCTTCATTTAATTCAGTTGGAGTTTCCTTGTCACAAGATGCATATGCAAGTGTGTAACTCTTTGGCAGTAGAATACCAACAACATGTTTAACAACATCATCAGCAGATATATTTTCAATAGAATTGTCCCTTTTAAAGCAACAAGTGAAAATAATATTTTTTTATTGTTTTAGATCTATAAAATGTCTTCTAATAAGCTGATTTATTTCTAAATTTCTTCGTTCAATGAATGTAGAATAAACATCATCATTTGTAAGACTACTCAATAAAAATGTGTTAACTTAAGTCTTAAATGATAAAAATATATATTGAGTGATCAGGGACGTGAACGGATACTTATTATTTTTTTAAAGCTCAAAATGTTAAAAAAAATTCTGCGTTAAGGGGATACATTTTACGTATAAGCTTGTCCTCATTACGCGTTAGAGAGGTTTCCGTTCTTGGGAGGAGATTTAAATGCAAAATCAATCTGTCTTTTTGAAAACGTTCGTATAAAAGAGGTTTCCGTTCTTTGGAGGGTTAGAATAATAGAAGCTTTACTGTAATAATAATAATAACTCAAGCAAAATTCAAAACAATTTTTTTAGTGGGGTAAAATGTTGCGAAAACGCAACGTGAGCAGGAAATGTGATCTAGTTCTATTCAGTAAGAAATCATAAATAAATTAATGCAAACCACATTTATCAAAACAGAAATAAATTTCAATTATAAATAGTTCAATACAATCTTCAATTCAACTTATTTTAGTAGTTATAATAATAATAATTATTATTTCAATCACAACAAAGCTAAATATTTAACTTGAATTACAACAGCACACTCATGAAATGTGCTGTTGCAAAGACGACACTGACGAAGAATATTATCTTCATTTAATTTTATAATCAATCTATAAAAAGTGAACAAATTATATTTTATTCAATAAAAGGTTCAAGTTTGAAGCATTTGTGGTTTGAAATTTTTTCCCTAAATATAAAAAATCAACATTCATCTACAAAATTTAAATTTGATTTTTATTTTTATCAATTTCATAATAAATTAACATTTGAATAATAATTTTATTCTTTTCATAATAAATATTGTGATAAATGGATAGGCCTATTAAAAATCATATAATATCATATTTTAAAAAATATTTGAATAAAACTCGGTATTTAAACGGCACAAAGATATAGAAATGTATGTTGCGAAAACGCAACAGCGGTGGTAAATGGGTTAAACTATTTTTTTAAAGTTAACGAAATTCGAACCCCCTCTCCAGCATTTTTTGCTGGTTGCGCCCTTGCTCACAGAGTATTATACCACAGAAGCTATTTGGAAAAATTTTCTTATGAAGATTCAAAACTATAACTTAAAGTTTAAACTTCAATTGTTTAATTCTATTTAAGCTAACTTTTTTGAGGTTTCAGACATTTCCTAAATGTATTTAATTATTTTTAAAAACGCATTTTACATCGTAAAATTTTCACGAAACATAATAGAAAATGAAGATTTCACTGAAGAAAACTTTCAATTTTTTTTTATGTTCTGAGAAATTTTCATGAAGCATATAATTAACGCTTCAATCACAGTCAATTGTTTTGGTGAAGCATATTGCTTATAGAACAAGCTGTTCAAATTGATTTATAACACTACTAAAAAACGAATAACACTACCTACAACAGTATTTTACAGAATATGGTAAGATGGCTTCAGAGAAATGTGAAGGCAAACCCTTTCAGGTTTTTTGTTGTTGTGGGGGTAGGGTGCCAATCAAAACAATAGGGAAAACATATTTTTATAATATTTAATGTTTTAATTTTTTAATGTTTTTTTATGTTTCAAATTAACTGAAAAAAAGTTAATAAAAATAAAAATGATATTTACAGGTCGCGCAACAGGCTTAGACGTTTCGTAATTTCTAATTTTTCTTCAAAAAAGACAATGTCACGAATGCGCTGGATTTTAATAATTAAATCTTCGGCAAACACAAGGCTTATAAAATTGATCAAAAATAAAATGAGTTCATTAAATCAAGTTGTTTTATTCTATTTTTAACTATACTATATTGAATAAAATGTAGCTATATGATTTTGAGTTCAAATACAACCAATGCCCTAGTAAGCCAAAGGCGCAAATGAAAATATGCAGCCTAAGTGGCCAGGAAGTTCGTTCGGGTTATAATAATGCTCGTCGTTATTATTATTATAATATTATTATTGGTTAAGCCGACTGCACAAGAATTTGTTTTCCCTTTTTTAACTGGAGTTTTCATGCTTTCAAATGATCTTTGTTGTAACGTTAGAGTTTTTTTTTGTTGTGACATAATAGCTTTTATCATCACCACGCGCCATTGTATACTTCAACAACAACAGTCACTGCTCTTCCTGGTAAGGGACTGGCAGAGCCCTTATCAATTCGAATATGGTCTGCAAGGGGGCGAAGGACTAATCAAATACAAACTGGAGGTAACCTAACTAAAATTACTCGCACATACACATTAGAGATTCAAATTAAACTTCAAATTTTAAATTGATCTCTTGATTCAAAGGTTTCAGACACTTTTGGTATTGTAATTGTTGAAGAAGATGTATGAAGAGCCGAATAAATTGAAATCTTAGAAATTAAATCACACAAGCACATGATGTGCCGCACATCCACCTACAATTACATACACAGGTGAAAGAAAAACAGCCTGAAGAGCTGCAGAGACTTCGAAGGTATCTGCACAGCTGCTTCAAAGAAATCAGCTGTTTCCTCATGCCTCATCCAGGCCCTACTGTTGCTACCACTTTTAATTTCTCTGGAAAGCTTCAAGGTGACAACTACCAGGAAAAAAACAACAACCAGTCGTGAGACTAAAAAAAGCAAATAATCTCACAGACGTGGACATGCTGTTCCAGGAAAATGTGCAGCATCTGGTTGAGCACCTGTTGGATCCAAGCTGCCTTGTCCCCAAGCAAGTCAATGAAAGTACTATTCGTGCTGGAGAACTCATTCACTATTTCAAGGTGACCTTTCTAGTACTACAACAAAAACCACTAATACTACTACTACTACTACTACTACTACTACTACTACTACTACTACTACTACTACTACTACTACTACTACTACTACTAATACTACTACTAATACTACTACTACTAATACTACTTATATTTTTGCACAAAATTTACACAAATCAGTCCTATGTCAAGACGTTTCAAGCTAAAGACCTTCCTGAAATTCAATCATTGATTGAGGTGAGTGTGTTGTGTGTTTGTCTGTCTGTGTGTTTGTGTGTATGTGTGTGTGTGTGTATGTGTGTGTTTGTCTGTCTGTGTGTTTGTGTTTCTATGTGTGTGTTTGTGTTTCTATGTGTGTGTGTGTGTGTTTGTCTGTCTGTGTGTTTGTCTGTCTGTGTGTTTGTCTGTCTGTGTGTATGTCTGTCTGTGTGTTTGTGTGTGTATTAGAGGTCGGACCGGGTCCCCGCGGGAATGGAAATGAAAATTAATTTCGGGACGGGAAAAGTCGGAAACTGGGAATAGGTTTTCGGGACGGGAACGGGAATCAATATTCAAATCGGGAACGGGAACAGGAATCAATTTTTAAATCTGGAACTGGAAAAACGGGAATAAAAGTTATTGGGATTGCATTCTTTAACAATTTATACTTCAGCAAACTCCCAAGTATGAAAATCTCTATTTCATCGATACTCCGTACTTAAAATAAGTATTAAATGCAATAAAAATGTATGACAAAGCCACCATTGCGTTTTCAATGTCAAAATCTTCAACATTACATTTGAAATTGTTGTGGCGAGCCCAAATATTAGGGAGATTAGAACAAATGGGTAAGGATGAAAACTTGTCAGATGAAATTAAACTGGTCAGTTATATTATTTTTATTTCATATATTAATACTTTAAATTTGAACTATAAATTTCCAGTTGATTGATCAGTTGATCATTTCGACAAAAGAAAAGATTCCCATTGATCTTATTCATATGGCAGCAGGTCTTTTGCATCCCCCAGTATGAAAGAATAATATTAAAATAGTTTGGGATAGAAAAGAAATAAATAACAAGACTTTCATTCATATATATATAGTATTACTATGGGTATATGTTTTCATTAGAGAAAATTTAATTCCATTTTGCACAGCCAGACCAAGCTGCAGGGCCGTTGAGAAAAAAAATACATTATGGTTATTTAGACCAATTATGTTTGTTTTTCAAACGTATAAATTATAATGAAATTTTTATAATATCAAATTATACGAATAGTTTTATTTGTGAAGTTGTGGAGGTTAAGAATGTTGTCAAAAACATATTTCTAACATTATTGAAGAATTAATAATAATGAACGAGGAAAAAAAATTCAGAAGAGGATGAATTTTACAAATATTCACAATTACGTCCCACCAAAATTGAAGATTATAAAGATGTTTAATTTATTGGAGTAAAAAAAACAATTTTCCAATACTACAAGAAGTAGTCAAACTTTTGTTTAGTATACCTGCAAGTTCTATTTTCTGTGAACGGAATTTTTCAAAATGTGGTCTTTTAACTTCAGACCCAAGATCATCTAATTTGAAAGCTAAAACTCTTGACGGTTTAATCCGTGTAAAAAGCAATAAAGACTTGATTGAATTACTCAAAAATAATGTCTAATTTAAATACTTTCATTTCAATAAATATTTGTAATTTAAATCATGTTTTTTACTTTAAAAAAATATTTTCTGACTTTCACACAATAAATTTTATGAAATTTTAGGACTAGTAAGTTTGGGGCCGGTAAAAACGACAGTAAAAATAAATAAATCAACAAAAACAATTTTTTTGGGAATGGGTCGGAACCGGGTCAAAAAGTTTCGGGAACGGGTCGGGACCAGGAATCGAGTTGCGGAAACGGGACGGGAATCTAAATTCTGATGGCCCATCGGGAACGGGGCGAGACGGGAGAAAAAATTTCGGGAACGGGACGGGACCGGGAATGAAAAATCGTCCATGTCCAACCTCTAGTGGGTATGTGTGTGTTTGTCTGTTTGTGTGTGTGTGTTGGGGTGTGTGTCTGTATGTGTGTGTGTGTGTTTGTGTGTGTGTTTGTGTGAGTGTATGTGTGTCTTAGTGTGTGTGTTTTTTTGTGTATGTGTGTGTGTTTTTTTGTGTATGTGTGTGTGTGTGTGTATGTGTGTCTTTGTCTTTGTGTGTGTGTTTTTTGTGTATGTGTGTGTGTGTGTGTCTTTGTGTGCGTATGTTTTTGTGTGTGTGTTTGTGTGTGTGTGTGTGTGTGTGTGTGTGTGTATGTGTGTGTGTGTGTGTGTCTGTGTGTCTGTGTGTGTGTGTGTGTGTGTGTGTGTGTTTGAGAATGTGAAGACTTTTAAAAACGATTCAGGCCACAGCTCGAGCGGACAACTTGGCAGCGATTGAAATTGCTTATAACTTTTACAAAACTAAGATGGACAAGGTTTTTTTCACTATTTTCAATAAAATGCGTATTATAGTGGGTCATACTTTTTTAATATTTCATTTATTTCGGTACTTCAGTTAAAATGTGAAGTATACCATGAAGAATTCAAAACTGGTGTTAGATTTTAAAATAAATAGTTGACCTACTCGGAAATGTATTCAAAAATTGAAGATTTTTATTAAAGTCTTTTTTAGTAGTTTTAGTATTTAAAAAATATATTTTAAAAACATAGAACAGTTTCAAATTTTGTGAAAACTGCATAAAGATTTTATTTTGGTTGTCAACCAATAACAAAATAAATAATGGGCACCGCATCTAGCGTGCAATTGATTGTTCAATAGATTGATAAAAATTGTTCAATTTTAAGGAATCGTTTTTTTACAGATTGTTTTGAATGTTTCAATTTCAAGTCATTTCTAGGAATTTTCTTTAAATATTTGAATGAAATAAAACAAATTAAATAATGTACTTTTATAATATTTTAAAATATAATTCATCTATGTTTTCTCGGTCTTTTTATAAAATTTTCGTAGGTTCAACTGCAAGATGTTATTTTTCGTTGAAAACATCACAGAAAATAACACAAAGGCTACTCTGAAAATTTCACTGAAGAAAACTTTCGATTTTTTTCGTTAACATTTCAAAACAATATACAAAAATTGGATTTATTTAATAAAATTAAACTTACCTGTTTAGAGACCGACCGAAACTGTTATTTTTAATTTGGCTGAAACCGAAATGAGTGCCGAAATTGAAATTTCATTTCCGGCTCAAACCGAAATTAAACCGAAATTGAAATCAGAATTTCGGCCGAAACCGAAACCCGAAATTTGCAATTTTGGCGCCGAAATCGAAACCGAACTGAATTTCGGTCTGTCTTTATATCTGTTATCAAAACTATTTTTTAACATTTATAAAATTGAATTTATTAAATAAAATTCGATTTTTCTGTTGAAAAAACTATTTAAACTAGTTTAAAAAATAGCATTTAATTAATAAAATTAAATTTATCTGTAAAAAAAACTATTGGATTTATTATATAAAATTCACTTTATCTGTAAAAAAAAAATAAAAACAAATTTTCTTTGTTAGGAATTAGAAATTTATAAATTCGTACTAATTTCGTAAAAAAATTATGTGCAAAAAGTTTTGGTTTTGTGGGGGGGGGGGCACGTTCCCTCGCTGCCTTCCCCCTGGATTCACCCTTGGTATGTATTTAAATATTCCTGAACTAAAACTAGGTTTTTTCCAAGTAACTGGTATTCCATAATACCCTTCTTCTTCTATATATTTTTTGCTTTTAAAATTACACACTCTAATGCGTATACAGTATACCGTATACGGTATACAACAATATGGTATTAACACGTCTATAATAATCCTCATCACTCTCTTCAAAGCTCACGCTAGCCAAAAAAGTTTACTAAAATTGTTTTGAAATCTATTTTATAATGCGCAATTTTATTGGCTCAAAATTTCAATAGCAACATGGTAGCTACTTGAAAATGGCAGATTAAAATGATAAGCTTTTAGCAAATGTAACTTTTTTGTAATTCAAGCCTATCAAGATTTTTCTTAGCCAATTTTGAAAAAGTTTATCAAATAGCTACAATGGCTATCGACATAATCCTCATCATCATTATCAGGTATGTGGAGACTACAAATATTACATCCATCCTGAAGTTTTGAATAGAAAACATGAACAGTTAGTGCTTGTTTTCTACCACCATAAAACACTTGTTGATCTCTACTGTCACATCCACCACACCACATTCACCACACCACAATCACCACACCACATCCACCACGAGGCACAATCTCATATCATTGTCAGTGTCTATTATTAAATTGAAGAGTAAGAGGCAAGCTGTATAAACAGTAAGAATTGCAACGGGCACCCGGGAATTTTTTTACTTTATTAGCCAAATTAGAATAAAAATTTAAAAAATAAATACCAGTTTAAATTATATTTTTAATTACCGTAAAACACTATGTATAGAGCACACTTTTTAAACTCTAAAACTCACTTTTAAAAGCTATTGCGTATGTAAAGTGAACTATAGTAGGGGGAAGGCGTACACAGTCGATCAGTGTACACAGTCGATCATTGCGTTTTTTATCGAAGGCATTTATATTTTAAAAATATGATGTGTCACCTGGACGACAATATAGGTGACCTCATTATATATCGTAATTTCGACATAATCTTTTTGCGGATAAAAAAATAAGCGTATTTATCAATTTCAAGGGCTAAAAAGTAAATATTTTACATCATCTAACGAACCAAGCTGTGCATAAAGTAAGCACAATTGAAAAGTCATATTTTGCATTATTGATATATTATTCTATATTTTATCGTGTGTATCTATTACATTTCTTGTAAAAAAATAATCATGAAAGTTATAGACATTATACCAACCATAGGCTTAGGCGTACACAATCGATCATCGTATGTTCGTACACAGTGGATCATTGATAGTTTTCTTATCAAATAATTTTTAAAAATTATATTAAAACTATTTTTTCAAGCTTTTTGCAGTTGTTATTTGTTAAATAAAAGTCTTATGGGAAAAATTTAATTTCTTGTACAGCGCTTTTTAAAAAAATATTTATTTAATATCGTTTTTGAATAGTTCTCGTAGTAGGTTTTTACAAGTTTCTGGTTAAAATCTAGTGAATATCATTATGGCTTATCAAGAAAAGAGGCCAGAAAGTTAGCTTTTGAGTTTGCTGTGCAAAACCATGTAAAACATCCACCATCTTGGGATGCAAACGAAACCGTTGGAAACACTGTTCCACCTTTAATGGTCTTTCCCAGAGTCCACTCCAAAGACAAAATGATCAAGGATGCCCCACCATTAACCCTAGTGGCTGGATGACAGCTGAAAAACATTTGTTGAACTAAAACTTGAAACATTAAAAAGACTTTTATTTATCCGTCATTGAAAAATATTTGTTGAACTAAAACTTGAAACATCTATATTTTTTCATTTTATAACATGAGAATAAATGTGAAAAACTTGTGTCTACATAAGAAAGTTTCCTAGAAAAAGTTGAATGTTAAAAGTTTTCTAAATCAGTATTCAGTTGCAATAATTTATGTGAGTATTTCATTTTGTAATAATACTTAATTTGATGCTTGGAAAACTTAAAATTGTGGCATTTGTGGTAATGATCGATTGTGTACGTACATGTGATCGACTGTGTACACCGGTCGTACACATTCGATCATTTTCGGGAGTCTACTTTGAACTAAATTTGACTCAAAACCATTTCAACTAGATAAATGAAGTAAATAGAAAATGAAGTCTTAATGATGAATGTATAAAATCAATATTTTATTAAAATTTTATCTTTTAACAATTTTGAGTTATAAACATTTTTGTTAAAAGTGATCGACTGTGTACGCCTTCCCCCTATAGTAAAGTATAAAAATAAAAATTCAAAGTATTTAAAAAAATATTTTGACGACACGATATCATTGTCTGAAATGATAATCAAACATTTTTATGTGCCTTTTATCATTGATAATTATTTTTATATACGTTACTCCTGTTAGGTGAAAAGATCGACTAGTTTTGTCATCAATTGTAGAATAGTTATATTTTAAGCGTAATCGCCCATTCCTTCTACTACCGACTGCATATTTATAAAATTAATATGTAAAACAGTCGATTCTTGAAGGAAGAGCGACGAAAGCAGTGAGATGACAATGAAATGAGCGACGGCCAAGAAGAATATAACTTCAGTAATAACAACGATAATGATGGTATACGACCAAAATAGATATATAGGGATATTTTGTCCAAGGTCTGTTTTGGGTAAGGTTTATTATTTAAGGTCTAATTTGGACCCAAATCCGATAATGATGATCACGTCAAATACTCTATTCCGAGTCCAGGGGTTACAGATCAGAGCAAAAAATCTGATAACAGTAAAGACGCCATGGATATATCTTCAAATAATGACAGCAATGAAAGTTTCGATGGTAAAGCAGCGGCACAAAGTAAAAGTGGTGCATTTGTGTTTAAATGTGGAAATATAGCTTGGCGAAGTGAATCTGTGCGTTTACTTGCAGTTATAAATACGGAAAAGAGAATATCATGAATGTGAAACCAGGTATAACTCGATTTGCCTTGCGAAGTGTTGCCACTTTCAAGACAGACTTCCAGTTGTTATCTTGTTATGAAGAGAGAAAAAGTTCTTAGTAACATTGGTTTACTAAAACTCTGAAACAAAGATCGAAGGTGACCAGTTTTTAACAAACGCATGTCAAAAGATAGATTTACCAGATGTCAAATATGATTAGTTTCAATGATGCCAAAATTTTAGTCGAAAAACCGGATTGGTGTCATGTCTGTCCAAAATCCGGTGACAAAAAAACAGCATTGAAATGCTCAATGTGCAGCAAACCTAAATACAAAGAACATACATGAGGAAAACTTAATACTTTTTATGGGTATTCGAATAATTCGCTTCGGTCCCGTTTTCATCCTTTATAAATAACTTGATATAAAAATATTGTTAGCTTTGCTGTGATTTCAGAAGGAAAGAAAGAATTGAAAAAAGAGTTGACTCCGTAGAATATAAGACTGCTCTGTTGAGATCTAAGCTTTCCATAATCTTGTAATCATCGTCAGATTTTAAATTTATCTGTGCCACACCTACATTACACCATATTCACCCCACCTCAACTCTCTTCTTGCAGATACTATGATAGCGCAATGCAGATGTTTAAGGAGAAAAGGAAGATGGGCGGAGAAGTGTACTCGAAAGATTATGAACTCTATCTCACTGAAGCGATGGTCTCTCTGATGAAGGAGTATGTAATGATTATCAAGGTTAATTGAATAGATGGATGAAAGTGTGTGTGTTCGTGTGCGTGTATGCGCGTGTGTGTTTGCGTGTGTGTGTGTTTGTGTGTGTGTGTGCGTGGGTGTTTGTGTGTGTGTGTGTGTGCGAGTGTGTGTGTGTGTGTATGTGTGTGTGTGAGTGTGTGTGTGTGTGTGTATGTATGTATGTATGTATGTATGTGTGTGAGCATGTGAAGACTTTTGACAACGATTCAGGCCACAGCTAAAGCGATTGAAAATGCTAAAAACTTTTACAGAACGGAGATGGACAAGGTTTTGTTTCTATTGTTAAAATCAATTGTTACTAGGAATTCAATGGATCCGAATCCGGATTTGGATCCGCCAGATCTAAAACTAAGGATTCATGTGAATGGTTCCAAAAATAATGTCTTTTTTAAAACTCGTTGATTACTCGTATTCATATTTATATGGCACGTAACTTTCTATATCTATCGACGAAACGTAACGAATCTTATAAATATATATTATACTCATTTAATTATTATAAATATTAAAGGCATTTAATTAATTTTAAATGCTTGATTCTTGGATTCGGATTCGTATGGATCCAGTATCAAGATTCGGATTCTGATCCCATTTTAATGGTTAATATAAAATGTGCATACTATTATATGGCATGAACACTAGGTCTATGACATTTTTGCAATCTCATAAGATATTTTTGAAAAAATTGTCTTTCCACCACGAATTTGGTTGATTAAATGCTAAAGTACTAATACATGATGTTAACATCCTATGTACTAAAGTATAAGAAATGCCTTTCTTTAAAAAAAATTTAGGGTTAGAACAACTCCATTGGTTAATCCAGCATTGACATTTGTGGTGTCACTGATTAGAACTTTAATTCTTTCCTAAATGGTATTGAAGTTCGTCTAGATGCACTAACTAATAGGGATAAAAAGCATTGTGAATAATGGAATTACAGAGGTGCTAGACATATCTGTTGCAAATCTTGGGGGTTCCTACTCAGGAATTTTAGTATCGGAGTGAAAACCTATTCCTCTGTACAAAATTCCGTATGATATGTCCACATTCCTGTACCCGAATCATGGACTTGGAATAAAGAATACGAGCCATGTAAATAAGGTGTTTCCAAAGATCTCTCGCAATTTTAATTACAAAGATAATGATTAACTTCGGAAGAGTGTTACGAATGTTATTGGTCCCTATGAAGATCTACTGACTTTAGTGAAAAGAAGGAAGCTGAGATGGTATGGTCCTTTTTCTTGCTCACTGGTCAGCGAGTTGGAAAAATAAGCAGTAAAGTAAAAAGATGGGAGGACACAATAGCGGAAGGAACACTGATGGAGCTCAAAGACTAAGAATATCAGAAAACCAACAATTTTTCGAAACAAATGCTTTTTTATTGTCACTTTAAGCTATTTTCACAAAAAACAATAGCGATTTTAATATCTTAAATTATGGGTCATTTATATAAAACAATAAAAATGTAAAATGTTAAATAAAACAAAATCATTAATTAATAATCTTTTTCCCCTCTTCGCCTTTCAGTTTTTTTTATCTTCCTGTCCTCTCGCACTCTCCTCACAAGTCTGGCAAAGGGAGAGCTGTGCTTTAATCTACGTTAACTTCCGATTAACGCGTTAATAATAATAATAATTGTCATTTTTGTATAGCGCCCGGGCACGCAACTGAAGCGCTTTCACTGCGTCGTAATGCAATAAAGAAATAAAAATAATTATAATAGTGATGTTATGAAAAGGAAAGCAAAGAGTAGCATGGAGTAATTGTTAAGAATGATAGGCTAAGTTAAAGTAATGAGTTTTCAGTTTGGCTTTGAAAGTCGAAAATTGGTTGATGCTTCGAAGTGCAGGTGGAAGGGCATTCCAAGTTGTTGGAGCTGCATGACGGAATGCTCTTTTTGAGATGTTGTTTGTAGTGGATTCTTGGTTGAGGAGAAGAGAAGAAGATGAACGCAGTTGTTTGTTTGATGTTTTGTTAGTTATGAGTTTGCTGAGATATGACGGTATTGAGGTTTGAAGAATTTTGAATGTGGTGATGGCTATTTTAAAGGATATTCGAAAGTCTATAGGAAGCCAGTGGAGTTTTAACGACCGTTAAATTTTGTAACGCATTTGAATACAAATTAACGCATTAAAAATTTTCAATTCATTTAAGCCTATGCAAATTGAACTGTTTTTTTTGATGTTTTGGTTACATTGTCAGCAAGTGAACACAAACACTTTCCCAATTTACTGTCAAAAAACGAATGGGAAAATTTTTATTTCATCAAAAAATTTCTCATTTATTTTAGATTTGCAACAGAACTTCTGGGGGGTAAAAAATATTTTAAATTTTCAATATTTTTACTTATAATTTGTCACTTTACACAAGAAATATGAACTTCAGAAGATGATCCAGTTTATTTTATTCGTTTGACAGACAAAATGTCTTTCTGAACTGGAGCAGAGAATGATTAATCAGAATATCCAATGATTAAGAATTACCACATCATTAGAGCCCTGATTTAAAAATTTAAAATATTTTCACAAAATGAAAAAAACTATTAGAAAAAAAAAACTTCTAAACTATTCATCCTTCACCAAACAAGAGACTACAAAAATATGTAACTTCAGATTCTGAAGATGAAGATACCTCAATGATTACTAAGTTAATAATTCAACGTTATAGAACAGAATCTGGGTAGGCTTTGAGAGTTGTGCTATTGTTTGGTGGCAACAACACGAAGGAGCATATCCGGCTTTTGCGAAACTGGCATGAAAGTACTTGTCATCTCCTGCAAGTACAGTTCCATGTGATCGTTTATTCAGCTTGTCAGAACACATAGTTAGCCTCTTAAGATCCAACTAATGTTGAAAAACTTCAGGATCTCAGGATCGCCGCCATGATTATTAGGCAAATCAGTTATGAGAAACACTATAAAATCACTGAACTGCTTCTTCAACTTTCTTGATCAATTTTACAAGAAACCTAACTTTTGTATTTTATTATGTTCTATTTTATATAACATATATAATGGAAAAAGATATTAAAATTTACAGAATATTTCATATCTATAGAAAATTTAATTTGTTGTATTGATATACATTTTGTAATATAGTAATACTTTTGACAACGTATAATAAATAAAGGGAGGGTGATGTGTAATGAACTAATTATTTTTCCAATTCAGCACACAAAATAGATGAAAACTATCTATTCATATTTCACTTACATAATTCTTCTCCAATTTGTTGACTATCATCATAACACCCCTTCAAAGCTCACGCTGGGTAAAATTTTTTTTTAGCAAAACTTGTGACAAAATCTTTTTATATTGCGCAGATTTATTGGCTCAACATTTCAATAGCAAAGTGTTCTCAAAAAGCCAATTTGAATCAAACAAAGCAATGGCGAATACTTCAGCTAGGTAAAGAAAAGAGTACAAGCAGTGTGGTGTGGGTGGAAATAAGTAACATTGGTAATCTGCGACCAAAATATGTCTCCAAATATTGTGCAACTCGGGATTCTGTATGGTTATGACAGTTGCATTGACCATAAGGCAAGAAGCAGAGTTGGAGGTAGCAGAACTCACGATGGTGAGGAAAAACGTTTGAGATGGTTTAGACACGTGAAAATAAGGGAGACAACCCATAAAGGGAGGTGAATGTTGAAGATGAAACCACCATAGAAAAAAAAGACCAAGAAGGAGGTACATGGATGTGGAAATGAAAGATGTCAGAGCAGGATAAGAGGATGCAGTGAATGAAAAACATGATAAAATTCATTCGCAATGGCGACTTCCAATGGGAGCAGCCGAAAATAAAAGAAAAAGATTGAAGCCAATCATGATTTTGCTTAGCAAATTTTGAAAAAGTTCAGCAAATAGCCACAGAGGCTATCAACAGTGTGAGCCTTGTCATTAACACCATCATTATCATCTCTATCAGGTGTGTGGAAATGACAAACAAAAAATCGATGGTGCAAAGTTGAAAAAGGAACATGATAGGTGAGTGCTACCCTTTTGTCACATCCACCAAACAAATTTTTTGTCACATCCAACACAAAATCTCATACCATTATCAGTGTTTCATAAGGAGTTGATGAGTAACAGGCTATTTTTATTGTTTAGCGTCCATCATGGCGGCATGGCGTTCGGTTGTTCCCGTTTTTAATTTTCGTATTGCTGGACGGCTTGACGTGTTTTTATGAGTTGAAAAATTTTACACTTCAATTCTCTTTTATATAGGCTTTTTTCTTTTTCATATTTTCCAATTTATTATGTATTCTAGGGATTTTTCAATAGAACTTTCTTTTTACGCCTAAATTCCTAAAAGTAATGTAAGACGTTGATCATAAATAAATAGATCATAAAATAGACCATGAATTTGAGAAATTATATTTAAAAAATGAACAACTTATTACTTATGAAAAACCTTTCTAACCCTAATCCTAACCTAGTTAAAACTAATAAAACCCAATTTAATTATAAATTAAACTCTATTATAAAGACAGAATCTACTGAATAAACTAATCATAAAGATTCTGATAATAATAATAACATGAATAATAATAATGGTGATAATAATAATGATAATAACAATAATATGGATTGTTACGGGTACCCGCGTATTCGCTCCGGGTTTCTCCGAAGTTTTTAAAACTATAATTGCCAAATATTTACAAATATAATTTTTTTAAATAAAAAATTTAATTATTATTTTTTATTAAGTATCAATTCAAAAATTGGAATTTCATTAATTTTTTTACTATCTAAAGGTATTTTATTATCAATATATCTTATTGAGTAAAATAAGTTTCAATTTATTGCACTCTCCTTTTTAATAACACTTATTTTTTGAAAATGTTTATTATTTTACTTTAACTAATTCACTCATAGCTTTCCGTCATGGCCTAAAGACGTATTTGTTAAAAACGTGATGGCTGAGCGCTATTTTTCGTTTCGTAAAGGGCGCTATACAAATAATTAGTGATTGATTGATTGACCTCTACCACCCTTCTTGCAGACACTATGCGATCGCAATGCGGAGGTTTAAGAAAGAGAGGATGAGTGAGGTGGAGTTCTTGAACGACCTTGAACTCGATCTCTCCAAACAGTTGATCGACTTGTTGAAGGATTTTGAAAAAAGAAACATGGTTGGTTGAGAAGATGGATTAATAGAAATGATCAATTGATGTTTGAGTAGGTGAGTGTTGGATAAATCTCTTACAACACCAACCACAGGCCAAGAAAGAAAATACTAATTTTTTTTTTTGGGCCGTGAGTGCTGTAGTAGCAATAGTTCTGCTAGTAGTAGCAATTAGGTCTGCTCTGGGCTTTGGTATTTTTCCAATGTTTTGAAAGCTATGCATCAATCGACTTGTTGAAAGATTTTGAAAAAAGAAACATGGTTGGTTGAGAAGATGATTAATAGAAATGATTAATTGATGTTTGAGTAGGTGAGTGTTGGATAAATCTCTTACAACAACAACTACAGGCCAAGAAAGAAAATATGATTTCTTTTAAGGCGGCGCTGGGTGTTGTATCAGCAGTAGCTGTGCCAGTGATTACTGGTGTGGTCTTTGGTATGCTTAGAAGATAATAACTGCCTATTGCTACTAGGTTATGGTCAATAACTGGTACTCTTTCATATATAGGGAGAGGTTGCTCAAGATGAACTGGTTCCAAAGATGGAACGAGCTTATTTACATTTATGCGCTTTGAAAATGATAATAAAAATTTTTTCATATCTATGCATCCGTCTTAAATTCTTATTTGTATTCTGGTTTCGCTTCTGAAAGTTGTCTTCCTAGAAGAGTTTTTAAATATTGGGAGATATTATTTTGACGGTATATGATTACAATTTTTTATTAGTAAAATAGATGATGCAATACAGTTTTATTGTGAAAGTTGTAAAATTTAAAATTGAGTGATTGGCCTGTTATGACCATACATGTGTTGCATGGTTATAGTTGCCTAAAATGGAATACGAATAGTTCCTTAAAATTAAATTTAGAACGAGACTGTAGAAGTTGACAAGTCTATATACTATATATTATTTACTTTATATATTCTATATAGTATATATACTATATATTATTTACTTTATATATTCTATATAGTATATATACTATATACTCTATAAAGTCTTAATAGTATATACTATATATAGTCTATACAGTGTATACTATATACTCGTTAGAGTCTATATAGACTATACATTTCAAACTGACTATATATAGTATATATTTTATATAGACTATATATTTTAGACTGACTATATATAGAATATATTTTAGACTGACTATATATAGAATATATTTTAGACTGACTATATATAGAATATATTTTATATAGACTATATATTTTAGACTGACTATATATAGTATATATTTTATATAGACTATATATTTTAGACTGACTATATATAGTATATATTTTATATAGACTATATATTTTAGACTGACTATATATAGTATATATTTTATATAGACTATATATTCTAGACTGACTATATATAGTATATATTTTATATAGACTATATAGAGTTTATCTTTTATTTAGACTATAGAGAGTATATATTTTGTATAAACTATAGAGAGTATATATTTTATATAAACTATAGAGAGTATATATTTTATATGAACTATTGAAAATTAATGTAAACCAATTATTTACTTTATAATGATTAAAAAACCGTTAGTATTCATTTGCTTCAATGTCGCCATCATTGCACCTCATAGTCGAAATGAAAACTAGAAAACCTTGAGCAAAAAAAAGGTAAATTTGCAAACGTAACCTAAAAGCTAAATTTAATTAAATTAAGTAAATTTGATTAAATGACAATTCACATTAAAATACAAACTGGTTTGTTAATTTAGATAACTAATGGCGAGCGGGTTGGCTTAGATGGTAAGTCGTTAGACCTGCAACTTAAAGGTCGCCAGTTTCGAATCCCAGTTCAGCCAACCGTGAGCTATCATATACCTAGTGTATATGATGCGGTGTTTCACGACTTATGTGTGAGTGGCGCTTCAGTTGCGTGCCCGGGCGCTATACAAAACTGACATTTGAATTAAACAAGTTTGACGCTAAATGTCATTTTTCTATTAAATACAATATTATTTCATCTTAGGGAACTAAGCATTCCATCTTGGGAACCCAGTTGCTCAAGATTGAATTTTTTAGTTTTAATGATTAACCCGTTTTTTCTCGAATTTTTATTTCATTTATTTTTACAATTTCTTTTTCACAATACAATCAATTGATTAAAAAAGCAAAAAAATTGATATGATGAAAAATTTTTGTCTAGAACCAAAAATGTAAATTTTCCAATAATGGAGCACTGAGCATGATTAACGCCTTAATCAATTAACGCACTTTAAAATGTTTAACGTCATTAAGTATTTTAACGCATTTAATACAAATACACGCATTTAAAAATTGTAATGCATTTAAATTTATCAAATTAAACTGTTTTTCTGTGTTGATTACATTTTCAGCAAGTGAACACAAACAGTCTCTTAATTTCATGTCAACAAACGAATGGGAATAATTGCAATTCATCAAGAAACTGTTTGTAGATTTTAAACAGAACTTCTAGGCGGTGAAAAATACGTAACATGTTAAATAGTGTTACTTGCAATTTGTCACTCTACACAAAAAGTATGCACTTCAGAAAATGATCCAGTTTAGTCATTCGTTTCAAAAGAAAATTTTCTTTTCCAACTGAAGCATAAATATTAATCAAAATATCAAATGGTTAAGAATTGCCACATCATTAAATTCCCCTGATTTAAACAATTTCAAAAAAATGAAAGTTCAAGAAACGAGTAGAAAATAAACCTCCAAAACTATACAGCCTTTACCAAACAAGATACTACGAACATATGTAACTTCAGATTCTGTAGATGAAGATACCTCAATGATAGGGTGCTTCCATCCATAATGCTAAATTTTTAAATTAGGTATTCATTATCGACCAACCCATCATTTGATGATGTCTCACATAAAAACTCAATAGCCAAAATATTTCTTAATTAAATTAATATTTAGAACATGCTCAACACGTTTCAAAATACACGTTTTTACCATTTTTATCGATTTTCTGACCAAATATGGCAAATACGTATTTTAGAACTTAATGGATGACCTTACTGGTTCAGAACGGGTTAAAGTCGATCGACTTCCAATTCTGGTTTCTGGACAGGATGTGGGAAAATTGTTAGCTGTCCCTAAGCTCCAAGATGGCACGGCGGCTTCAATGTCACAAGCAATCACACAAACTATTGATGAATGGGGCTTGCGAGACAGGATCAAGGGTCTCTGCTTTGATACAACGCCTTCAAATGCTGGAACAAAAGGTGGCACTTGTATTCGTCTGGAAGCAGAGCTTGGTCGACAGTTAATCAATTTGGCATGTCGTCACCACATCTCCGAAATTATTCTTGAAAAGGTTTTCAGCGTTCATGACGTCTCAAGGTCTCCTAACATGGAGTTGTTTGGTCATTTCAAAATTTGTTGGCCCCGTATTGACCAGAAGTTATTTTGTACAGCAGTTGAAGATAACACTTTAGCAAGTATGATAGCTCCTTGGAAGGATGATGTCATAAAGTTTGCACAGTCTCAGCTGAATAAATTTCAACCTCGTGACGACTACTGTGAATTGCTTGAACTGTCTATCATTTTCTTAGGAGGCACACCTGAACGTGGAATACGGTTTCGGTACCCTGGTGCTATTCACAGAGCTCGATGGATGGCGAGGGCCATTTATTCCATAAAGATGTGGTTATTTCGCAAACAATACGATCCACTAGACGCAGGCGCCAGCTGTCGAAAATCTAGAAGTCTTTCCTATGGTCAGAAAATATGGCATCACCTGCAAGAAGTAAGTTTGTTCATCACTAAAGTATATCTGAAATACTGGTTTGAAAGTCCAGCTGCAAACTGTGCTCCACGACAAGACCTTGCACTGTTATGTGCTTTATCTGAATATCCAAATACTGAAATTGCCAAGGCTGCCACTACAGCCTTTGAGCGACACCTTTGGTATCTCTCTGAAACACTTATTGCCTTTGGCTTCTTTGATGATGCTGTCACTATAGAGGAGAAGCGCTTGATGGTAGTGGCACTCCAAGAAGTTGAAGGCTCAGATGAGCCTCTAAAACGAATTCAGCCATTTGAGCATCCAACTACTAAGAAACTTCACAACTTTGTTACAAAGAACACTAACTATTTCTTCACGATTCTTGGCATATCCCAGGACTTCTTGCAGGTCGATCCCAGTGAGTGGGAATCTCAATCAGAGTATCAAGAAAGCAAACGACTTGTGCAATCTGTCAAAGTCGTCAATGACTTGGCTGAACGTGGGGTTGCGTTGATTCAAGAGTTCAACACGAGTTTGACACGCAATGAAGAACAGAAGCAATATCTCCTTCAAGTCGTCGAGGACCATAGAAAAAAGTTTTCGGCACCGACTAAGTCATCAGCAGTTGATGCCAAGTTACAGTTAGTTCCCAAAGAACATAAACGTTAGGACTTTTGAATGACTTTTGATGACTATTGAATATTAATACTGATAATTTTTATTTTGACGCTGGATAAATTTTCAGTTAATAAAGTATCTACAACTGTCATAGATGTGTTCTACAGGTTTTAACTCGCGATCGCAGGTTTTGACACAAATATTGAAAACTTTGAAAGCGTTGAGCATGTCCTAAATATTATTATTTTCCACCAATTTTTTTTTACAGCCTTTTTCTAACTAGCATCATGTAATGCAGGGTTGGCAAACACGATCCTGATACTTTCATTTTTTGGAAGCACCCTAATGTATGTGTGTATGTATTTATGTATGTATGTATGTATTTATAAATGTATGTATGTATGTATGTATGTATGTATGTATGTATGTATGTATGTATGTATGTATGTATGTATGTATGTATGTATGTGTGTGACCTTGACTTCGATGGAGCCTCCGAAGGCCATCTTGAAGTGACCTTGGGCGTCCTTGGTGAAGACCCTCTGGAAGGTCTGCTTGAAGAGCGACGTGTTGAACGAGTCACCCATCACCATGTGACCTCTGTGTTGGGGGGGGGGAGGGGTGTTGGGTTGTTGGGTTGTTTTGTTGTGGGGGTGATTTTTGGTGTGTGGTTTGGTGTGTTTTGTATTGTTTCGGCGGAAACTAAAATTTCAGTTTCGAACGGTCTCTACCTACAACTCTGCCACCCATCCCATCCCATCCCACTCCTCCCCCCCCATCCAAATTCATCCACCCCAATCCCCCCATTTCATTCCAAGCCCCCCCCCCATCCAAACCCATCCAAACCCAATCCTCCACCCCATCCAAACCCATTCCCCCCCATCCTAACTCATCCATTCCAACCTCCCCCCCTCCATCCAAACCCATCCACCTCAACCACCACCTACCCAGTCATCGAAGGCAGAAACTTCATCTCATAGAGACCCGTCTGGTCCAGGGCGCAGGAGTAAATGTCGACGACGTGACCACTGCTGCACGCTCTCTTCGCCAGCGCCTCGTAGTGCTGTTGAGGGAGGGTTGGTTTCGAGTGGTTGGTTGGGGAGGATGAGTTGGGAGGGTGGTGGTGTAGAGGAGGGTGGAGGGGAAAGGTGACAGGGGGATGGGGGGTTTGAAGGGTGAAGGCGGTGTGTGTGGTGAAGGGAGTGGTGTGTGGTGAAGGGGGTGGTGTATGGTGAAGGTGGTGGTGTGATGACGGTGGTGTGAAGATAGGAGGATTGTGGTGTGGAGAGAGGAAAACATGTCCTGGTGGTGGTTGTGTGGGTGGAAGAGTGTGGGAGGGGGGAATGAATGGTAATGTGGAGGAGAAGGGGTGTAATAGAATTGTGAGGGTGGTGATGGTGGTAGTGCGGGGTGGCGTGAGGTAGTAGTTTGGTGAAAGAGGGATGTGAGTGAAGGGTGATGTGGTAGTGTGGTGTGGAAAAAGTGTGAAGTGGTGAAATGATTTGAGAAAATGGTCGTGGTGGTGTAGTGCGAAAAGATGAACCGATGGTGTTGAGGCAGATAGCAGCGCAGGTGGCAATGTCCACCGAAGAATTGAATTGGCTAAATGAAGCATAAGTGCTGTGTAGCTTCATAGAAACTATAATCAACCCCCCCCCTTCCACCACACCTTCATAGCCTTTTTAAGATACTTGCAGTTGTCCTTCTCTATGTCGTGGTGGGATCTGTCGATTCGTAAGTCATCCATCCTTTCATCAATCTATTTCTCCATCCATCCATTCAATTCATCCATCCATCGATTCATCCATCCATCCATCAATTCATCCATCCATCCATTCATCCATCCATCAAATCATTCATCCATCCATCAATTCATCCATCCATCAATTCATCCATCCATCCATCCATCCGTCTATTAATCAACCCATCGATCAATCCTTTTATCCATCTATCAATCAAGCAATTTCTCCATACATCCATCAAACCATCATTCCACACTTTTATCTTTTTATTCCTTTCCCCCACTAAACCCCACCTCTCAAACCCTATCCACCCACTCACCCCATCCCATTGAACCCACTCCACCCCACCCCCCCCCCCTCTCCACACAAACTCCGCCCACCTGATGGGGTACTTGAGTTCATCGCCCAATACCTGACCAGGTCCCTGCGTGCAAGCCCCGCCCATAAAGATCATTATGCGAGCCCCTGTGTTCGGATAGGTGCTCTGCAGGGAGGGGTGGGGGAGGTGGTGGGGGTGATGGCGAAAGTTGTGGATGGGTGGATGAGTGAGTGGATTAATGGATGGATGGATGAGTGGGTGGATGGATGGATGGATGAGTGGGTGGATTGATGGATGGATGGATAGATGGGTGAGTGAGTGGATGGATGGATAGATGGGTGAGTGAGTGAGTGGATGGATGGATAGATGGGTGAGTGAGTGAGTGGATGGATGGATAGATGGGTGAGTGAGTGAGTGGCTCGCACACAAAAACATTCTCTACTACAAACAAACTCCAGCATCAAACACCTTCTCACCCACAACTAACCCTCATTAACACTTGAACCTCCTCCTCCCCTCCACTCCACTCACACCTAACCCATTCCCATCCTCCCCACCCCCCGGACCAACCCTAACCATGACCCCAAACCCCCCTCTCATACACCAAAACTAACCTAACCACACCCTGCCCACACCAAACCCCGCCCTGCCCACACCAAACCCCCCCTCACCCACCTCGAGGAGGGCGATAGCGATAGAGGCGGCCACTCCAGTACTCCTGAGGGGCCTCTTGCCTTGCGCCACTGGCCACGGGTCCCTCTGCAGTTCGCCCAGGAGGTCTGTCAGCGTCATGTCGCACTTCTGCAGTGGCTGCAGGAAGCTGTGGTGGTGGTGGGTTGTGGTGTGGTGTGGTAATAGAAGTATTCTTATGCTTGGTGGTGGAATGTGGTTGTGAAGTGTGGTGGTGTGGTTTGGGTGTGGTGGTGTGGTTTGGTTTGGTTGTGTGGTTTGGTTGTGGTGGTGTGGTTTGGTTTGGTTGTGATGGTTTGGTTTGGTTGTGAGGTGTTGTGGTTCGATTGTTTGATGAAAAAAAGAATGTATTGTGGTCTTTTGGTTGTGATGAAGTGTCATGCTTTGAATGTGTAGTGGAGAAGTGGCTTATAACGCGGAAGAGCTTCGACACCACTTTAAATCAACAATTTTAATCCCTCTAAAACAACTAGGTCACTAGGTCATCTATCCATCAATCCATTTATTCATCCATCCATCCATAGTAGTGAGTAGGAATCGAACCCACGATCTACGGGTAAATGAACCCCGAGTCGTTACCCACTCGGCCACCCACCGGGAGTAGGGTAGTTGGGGGTGCTGGGGGGCTTGGTTGGGGAGGCCAGCAGGGTTGGCGGGTCTCGCAGGTGCTGCCATGCCCCCTCCACGTCCTATGCCCAGCATCTCCTGGGGGTGGTGGAGTGGTGTGATTGTGGAGGTGCTAAATTTATAGAATTACTATTATTAATAATAGTTAAAGAATTATTATTTTTATTAAAAACTATAGAATTATTATTATCTTTTAAAGCTATATTCTTCTTTTTTATAGTTATAGAATTAAACAGGTATTCTTTTTAACAGGTATAGAATTATCATCAAGACCCTAACCCTAATCCACATACCCATCCTAAACTACCACCCTCAATCCCACCCCAACCTCTTTCCCTCAATCCCATCCCAAACCCACCCCTCTACCCAAAATCCCAAACCCATCCTAAACCCACCATCCAACCCCAAATTCGCACCTGCAACTGCTTAGCCGTCATATCCTTGGTTCCCTTGAAGACGTAACTCTTCAGGTATCCTTCACATCCCAACTCGTGAATTTGCACCATCCGTCCGTACGTGATCAATCCAACCAGCGCTGTTGGTGGCAGCAGACTGAGCGACATTTGGAGTGATTCCTGTGGAGTTGAGGGATTGTGGTGGGAGGAGTTGAGGGAGTGGTGGGAGGAGTTGAGGGATTGTGGTGGGAGGAGTTGAGGGATTGGTGGGAGGAGTTGAGGGATTGGTGGGAGGAGTTGAGGGATTGGTGGGAGGAGTTGAGGGAGTGGTGGGAGGAGTTAAGGGATTGGTGGGAGGAAGTTGCGAGGTTTGTGGGTTGATGAGATAGGAAGGAAAGAAGAGTGGTTTGGTGGAATAGGAATAGAATATGTTGTTTAAACGGCCATATCGAATAAAAAGAATATATAGAACACTGAGTACGTAACCTAAAAGGCAGCCGCGTATTTTGACCCTAAGTTTTGGACTCTGTGCCATCCTTAACATATACGTTTAGAAAAACATTTAAGAATAATTATCATAAAAATATGGTTAAATGTGGATTCTTTGAAAGCAAAAAAATTTTCAAATTCTAAATGTCAGGATATACTGTGAAGCCATACTTTTTGGCTTACTTAAATTTTTTTCTTAAAATAACAAAATATCTTTTATTGCCAAACTTCGTCAAAACCATCTCTCATTGATATAAATTTTATTGAGTAAAATTGTTAAACTTTTAAACCATTAAAAATCCGACGATTAAAAAAATATTCAATCAATTAGTTTTTATTTAAACTTTTTATATTTAAATTAATTTTAATTGTAAAAAATATTCATGTTCAGAGCCTACATTTTTCCCGGCTATCCTATTAACGGACTGGGTATCTGTTTCCATCGCTAATATACCGTAAAATACCTTGTTTTTTGTACAATAATAATCTTCAGATTTTGTAAAAAAAATAATTTTTTTTGGGTTCTTAGTTCAGAAATACATTGAGAAAAAAAAAGAATTTCTATAGGTGGTTAGTGTGTCGAACAATAATAATACCCGTATCTGAATTTCGAATATTATTAAGACTAATTTAATATGAATAAAGCGAGAAAAAAAGAGAGAAAAAATTTCAATATTTATCAATTTTGAATTTTTGGATTTAATGGAAAAAAAAAATATATTTTCTTACATTTTTAAGAAACAGTTATTTTAAAGTTTGCGAATATATTGGTGTTTTACGATACTCACTTGTTTTATAACTTGAATATGTTGCAGACTATGAAAGTATTTCATAATATAATGAAATATTCTGCTATTCATATTATTCTTCTTTTTCATCATCCTGGTTCATATTTGAAAACCTTAACTTGTAAGATTCTGACTTTCCCAATTTATAAATTTTAAGCGCTTTTTACTTTATTTAAAAGCGTTATTCAAATATATTTGATTTATGAATAAAATTCTCCACTCAAAACAATCAAATCTTGTTCAACCCTCTTTTATCATGTTTCAGGGCTGTTTGGCTTCATTGAAGGCAAAATTGAATGTTGATTAGGCGTTCATAGTACTTTATTCGTGCCCTTTTATGATCTCCTTAATAAAAGACAATTCACTGTATTTCTTCATTTTTATTTTATTCTTTTTTTTAAATTTTCATTTTATTTGAAATGAAATATTATTTATTTTATTTGAAATGAAATATTATTTATTTTATTTGAAATAAAATATTATTTATTTTGTTTGAAATAAAATATTATTTATTTTATTTGAAATAAAATATTATTTATTTTATTTGAAATAATAATAAAATATTTATTTTATTTTTAATGATATTACTTATTTTATTTGTAATTATATTATTTATTTTATTTGTAACGATAATATTATTTTTAATTTTTAATGATATTAGTTCTTTTATTCGTAATGATATTATTTATTTAATATGTCAAGAATTATCATTTTCATTAAATTACATTTTAAAATTTAATTTATCATTCTCATATTATTTTTGAAACATTTTTTTATTTGGTTTTTTCTCTCTCTTTACAGACAGTTTTCTCGCTTACATTAAGTCTTTTTTTGTCAAAACTTTTCAGCAAAAACAATGATATGAAACACAAATAATATTGCTGTTCTACCCAAATGTTCGATTCATAGACCCTTTAATATCGAATAATTGTTAGTATTCGACTTGAGCTCGATTCAGTAACGAATAGTTCCCTCAGATCGAAGGGCTCGAGTGATAATCAATAAAATCTCCAATGTATCCTAGCAATTTTGATGCGTTTGTTAGTTCTGAAAGCTTAATGCTATGATTATTTTTTTCAAAGTCAGCTTAAAACTACATAAAAGATGTTTAACTTTTAATCTCTTTCCTTCTGCATGCTATTTCTATTGATTTCTATTAATGATAATAAAACTGAAAATATCGATAATAATAGTTCTAATAATAATAATAATAATAATAATAATAATAATAATGAATATAAAGAGAAAAATAATATGAAAAAAATCATGTTCACCATCATTATCAATATGATTTCTCCCCTACTTTCCAATTCTCCATCCCACAGCGTCTGCATTATTATGTCTTGTTTTTTAATGTTCTTATTTTTTCACAATTATGTTACTTTTTCGTATTTTTATGACTATAATTCTGCATACCATCTTTATATATATTAGACAATGGTTCTAAATTGGTTCATAAATTGATAAAGTTCATTCATTTCTTCAGTTTTGGTTAAAATTGGTCGAAAGCTTTTTGATTTAGGTTTTTATTTTAATGCAAATTAATGTTTCAGTGATGGGATTATCTTAATTTCATTAACTAAACTAAGAATTATTTTTTCATCAATTACCTATTAATTAATTAAATTTATAATTAACCCTTTATTCATTTAATTCTTAAGCATCTTTCTAAGGCTGATTGCTCCAATCTACCCATTCTTTCACACCTACTCTCCTCTCCCAACTCACTCTCTCTCTCTATTATTCTTAATATCATTTTCTATTAATATATAAACTCTTTTTTTTTCTATCTTTCTAATTTCGTTTTGCGAACAGTCACTCACTCACTCACTCACTCACTCACTCACTCACTCATTCACTCACTCACTCACTCACTCACTCACTCACTCACTCACTCACTCACTCACTCACTCACTCACTCACTCATTCACTCACTCACTCACTCACTCACTCACTCACTCACTCACTCATTCACTCACTCACTCACTCACTCACTCACTCACTCACTCACTCACTCACTCACTCACTCACTCACTCACTCACTCACTCACTCACTCACTCACTCACTCACTCACTCACTCACTCACTCACTCACTCACTCACTCACTCACTCACTCACTCACTCACTCACTCACTCACTCACTAACTCACTCACTCACTCACTCACTCACTCACTCACTTATTTACCTGGACTTACTTCAAAGTTGTTTCTCTATGAATGAAGATGTCTTCCCAAGGAGTGAAGATGAAGATGGGGATGAGAAAGGGGAGGATGAAATGATGATGTTAGTGGTAGTTGTACCAATGATGGTAAGATGATGATTACACGAGCTGAAGAAAGTTTATTCAAATAAAGAATACTTCTTCTATAGTTAGCAACCACCACGACGCTATGCTGATTAGCTTAAACCGGGGAATTTTTATGAATGATAGTCATCGTAGAAAACTGAATAACTTTAACTTATTAATGTTTTGACTAACGTCAATTTATAATTTAGGGTTGAAAAATGAATGTTATTTTCAATGAATATAATTTTAATAATATAAAAACTAAATAACAATTTTAAAAGCGATAACTAGTTTTACACTATGTTATCCACAGTTTGGGCTACAGCATATTTTAAAGTTTTTCAAGTTGCTCTCTCAAAAAAGAGAGTATGAAAATAAATTAAACATTTTTGAAAACTTCTTCAAAAGTTCTATAAAATATGTCAAAGGATATTAAATTTGATGAGCAGGGAATGAATTATAATTTTTTTAGACAAGGGTGAAATTTTTATATCAAAACTCTCTAAAATCAGCAACATATTTAAAAACCCTTTATTAAATTTTGATAATAAATTTCATTTTTTTCAAAATTATACTAAAATCATTGAGTTAAACCTATTTTTGAGCCCTCAAGTCCGGTAAACGGATAAAAAGTCTTCCGGATAAAAAGTCTTTTGGATAAAAAGTTTTCAGAATAAAAAGTCTTCAAGAAAAAATTTTCATTGAAAAAAACTTTTTATATAATTTTATTAATTTTAATTAATTTAAAATAATTTTTAGAAACAAATTTAATTAATAAATAATAATAAAAGACTAACTAGTTATTTAAAACATTTTTAGCTTATGTTGAAAATATCCAATAGAAGACATGAAACTTTCAGAGTTTTATGAGAAATGTGGTTAGAGCTCCAAAGAGGAAAAGAATAATCTGGAAGGAGAAGTGATTTTTATATAATTTTGATTAATTAAAAAATTTTTTAGAAACAATTTTAATTAACATTTACTAAGAAGAGACTAATTAATTAAATATCAAATAGAAGACATGAATAATCTGGAGGAAGAAGTGCTAGGGTCTCAGATTGAGCACCAGTGCAAAGCTTGCAAGCACCCACTGGAGGAAGAAGTGCTTTTTACATAATTTTATTAACTTTTTACATAATTTTATTAGCTTTTTATATAACTTTATTAACTTTTTATATAATTTTATTAACTTTATTAACCTTTTATGTCATTTTATTAATTTTTATGAATGTAAAATAATTGTTATAAACTATTATAATTAATTATTTTAAACATTTTGTAGCCAATTTAGGAAATATCAAATAGAAGACATAATAATCTAGACTGCCAAAAATCGAAAGTCTTCAAGCACAACAAAACTAAAGTCCAGCATATGCAGTTTCCAGCTTCCGACAGGTTCCAAACAATTCACATAAATATTGTTGGTCTTCTGAAGCCTTCAAAAAATACCCTTGCACCTTACCCCTCGGAAAAGCGATATCTGATCACTATGATCGACCGAACAACGTGATGGTTTGAGGTTGTACCAGCTTCAAATATCACAGCTGAATCTATTGCTGATGTCTTTTTGACCGCGTGGGTTTCTCGTTTTGGCGTGCCGCTCCATCTTGTAACGGACCGGGGACGCCAATTTGAGTCAGAACTCATGAGTCATCTCTCCTCATTGATTGGTTTTCATCGTTTACGAACAACAGCTTATCACCCTCAATCAAACGGTATGATCGAACGATTTCATCGCACACTAAAGAATGCTCTAAAGACTCGACAAGATGATTGATTGATCGCATTGCCCTCTGTTTTGCTAGCACTTCGTTGTTTGCCAAATGAACATGGTATTTGTCCTTTTACAGCTGTCACTGGCGCCTCACCTCTTATGCCTTCCACAGCGCGCTCTGCGTTGAGGATGCCTGAGTTGGTTTTACGGTTATCTAAGAGTATGTCGGACATAGATTTTTCATCATTATCTAAAGGTGTTCATCATACACCTGATCGTTTATTACATGGTATTATTTTAAATAAGGGCGATTTTGTGTTTGTTCGAATTGACCGTGTGCGTCGCCCACTCGAATCGCCTTATCAAGGTCCTTATGACAAAATTGTAAAAATTAAGATGTCCAATGACGAAGTTGCTACAGTAACGCGTGATCGTATTAAGTTGGCTCACATTAAGAAATATACAGTTCGTCCTAAGCCATTAACAAATTGTAATATTATTACGCAGCCAAGCGTTGTGAGCACCCACAGTCGAATAAAACATTACAGCGTCGAGTTAGATTTGCAGAATGAAATATTATTATTTATTTTTCTTCTCTGCTGTAGGACTTATTTCCATTCTTAGTCATTTTCGTTTATAATTTGATAATAGTTTTTTTATTACTCATTGGCTCCGCCATCTGCGAGGGGACTATTGCAGCGTGCCGCGTTTGTAAACTATGTGCACACGGCCACTCCTTAGACCCCTTTGTCTCGTACTATATATAAGGAACCTTTCTGATTAATAAACCTCTCTCTCTTGTCTCCATATTTAAAACTCATTTACATAATATACAGAAAAAATTATTCATTAAACAACAAGCATTTGAAGGAAACTGAAAAACTTCACATTGACTTTTTCGATAAGTTGATTTTTGCTTGCTGAACCCCATTGACAATGAATGCTCAACATGGCCAATCCATTTACCGGGTTTCACTTACAGTGCTTCTCAGCCATTTAAATCTATAAATGATTGTCCGCGTATCTCCTGCATCTTTTAGTTTTAGTTCACCGAATGAAGCTTAAGTAACATTCTACAGTGCTGGTAGTGCACGTTAGAATGAGTGAAATTAATAATGACCAAACCAACGATTATCTCAGGGTCAAAGTTTTAATTTGTTAAAAATTTATAAAATGTGTCAGTGATATCAATAGCACTAAGTTTGTTAAATTCTAAAAAAAACTGATTTTTATATATTTTATATTCATACTCACATCAATGCCTAACCCTTAAACACCAACATTCAATCGTTCACTGTGCTTTTAATTGTGAAGTTATCTCGTTGTAATCTCATAGCTCGGTTTAATTTTGTATTGACAATCTAACACACTTTTCAAATGTGAAATATCGTTTAAAGTTTTTCAGATTTTAAATCATAAGTTTCCAAAATTTATAAGAATAATTAACAAGAAGTTTAGAGAAATCTCGAAGATTCATTCATGAGCATTATCTCTGGAATCTTAATGTACTTTCTCATGATCTGTAACAAACTTATTTTCATATCTGTCTTTCACAAATTGTATTTTTACTAACACTTCTACGTTTTAATTGACAATGTTTTCAGTCCTTATGTGGTCATTTTCAACAGTTCTTTTCCTTCAAACAAACATGAAGAGTTGTAAATTAAAACTTAAAATAAAGTGGACTATTTGCGATTTTAAAGGGAACCACCAATAACATTGCAAAGGATTAGTTGATAAGCTATAAGAAATGACTGAGACTGATGATATATTAAAATCCAATTACACTCTCTCAAGCTGTCAGACCAATTGATGCAAATGTTTCAAGTCCGAAAGGCTTTGTATAAGTAGATGCCATAAAAGTCTTACATGCAAAAACAAAAATTAAATAGTTTAAGTTATGTTTTCGAGACGGTTACAAATGCCATTTTTTCATTTATTGATTCAATTATTTTTAATTTGAAAACAAATGAAAATATTTTTCGAAAACTTTTATTATGAAATGTTGAAAAAACGTGTTACAAAATTAAAACGTTTGAATGAAAAGAGCTTGATAAATAACTGAAGATCTGAATGTTTCATTTGAACTGGTCATTACGCGAAATTACTGGTTTTTCAGGTTTTACGCGAAATGCCTGATTACGCGTTTTGACTGTAACACCCCACTTCCCCCACTTCAAAAAAAATTAACTTCTGTTTTGATACGAATATTTAAGTAAGCAATGAATAGTTTTATTTTAGACAGCTATAACTATAACTACACATAGTCACAATGTATTACTATGTAAACATTCTGTTTTATTCCATGTTTGACGAGTTTGTTCGCATAAAAACAAGAGTTTAAAAATGTTTTTATTGAAAAAAGTGGGGGGGGGGTCCACATTAAAACGGACAAAAAGTGGGAGGGTCCGGACCCCAGAACCCCACAGGATCGCCGCCCATGATGATCATAGTATATGACTTGTTCGTTTTCAAAATGAAATGGAAGCCTTGTTACAGGTGGGTCTATGAAGTACAGTAGCATGTTGAAAATTATATAGGATTATTAAACTCGGTTATCTTGCGTTTAATAACAATTTAATTTATTCCGTTTTACATGTGAATCAGTATTCTTGATCTAGGACCTCTTGAAATACTTTTAAGTGGAATATTAGCAATAATATTTGATACTTCTTTATTAAAGAAAAGAACACTTATCTGGCTTTTGTAAACATAATTTTATAAATACTTGACAAGCGAAACAGTGTGGCAGATTTTCACATTGACTAGAAATGACTTCATCCTTAAGGTTTTTTTCAACAACAAAAACGGACTAATATTTTTAACGCTCAGACACCAACACGGGTCGATTTGACTCATACACATTATTCAATCACTCACTGTGTTTTTCATTTTAAAGTTATTTATTTTAATTTTATGACATATTCTTATTGAAATATTAACACATTCAGATGTGAAATATTATTTATAGTTTAGGTTTTACGGCATTCTAAAAAGTTGAGTAACGTTCGTGACAGGATATATAAAACCAAGGTCATTTTAGAGCGTCAAAACACTTGAGATGATCTTTTGTACAAAAGTTATAGTTTTAATCCATTTAAATAAACAAATTATTTTAATGCGATTGAAAATAACAATTGATATAATACAATAAAAAGTGAAAGAGAAATTGTATTCATGAATTCCTAATTTCGGATGACATTGTTTTTCTCATTTAGTCATTTATGTCATTAAAAGTTAATCAGTCATCTTGAGAAGATATCAATTTATACATACACTGAAACACAGACACACATTCATGAAGGTCGAAAATAAGGATGTTGCCAGGGTATATAATTGTGAAACTTGAGATTCATACAGGCATCTGATTTGAAACCCGAAGAATCTATAATAAGATATTTCCAAGAAATTCACAGTTTTTAAAACTTAGGGCTACAAAAAAGCACAATCAGCTTTTGAAAGTTAGTGGGTCTGTGAAGGCTGTGAGCGAGTGAAAACTTCGAAGAATACTAATAAGTGTTATTATGTTATCATCAATATTACCATAATACTAATCATCATAACTATCATCACCATCATAATCATCAAAATCACCATCATAATCATCAAAATCACCACCAATACCATCACCATCGAAATTATCTTAGATACTGGCAGTATGTCAAAGGAGCCTAAGACCACAGTCAAACCTGAGGACAGAATCCCTCATGAAGGTGAGTCTTTCGGCAATTTTATTCATTCATCCATTCACTCATTCATTCATCATGAGATTCCCTTTTCTAGTTCAGGGTTTCTTGAGTGGTGGTCCACCAAATGTATTATATCAGCAACCCCAATCGATTTTTGATACTTGTTCATTTTTTTAAATTTAAATGTTTAAATTAGAGACCGACGAAACAGATATTTTTATTTCGGCCGAAACCAAAATTAGGCCGAAATTAAAATTCCATTTACCGCCGAAACAGAAATTATGCCGAAATTTAATATCAATTTTCGGCCGAAACCGAAATTAAACCGAAATTGTAATAAGATTATTGGCCGAAACCGAAGCCGAGACCGAAATTTTTTCCAACTTTTATTAAAAATAAAAAAATAGTATTTAACGATGACAATGCCAGTTTAATAAGTAAATCCAAACAAGCGTATATTTTAAGCCAAAAAATAAAAGAAAGATTTGCTTTGGTCAGACTGACATTTTGTAAAAAAACTTCCAAATAGGATTCAACGACATTCTCACAATTTATTTTTGAATTAATTAATCTTCTCGTTCTTTCGACTTATATATAGTGTTTTTCAAAGAATGGATATCTAGAATTCCACATGCTTGTATATGTTATTCGAACAATTAGTCTTATGTCGCCCATAAATCAATTAACCACGATATCTAATAGATATCTAATAGAGATGAGAATCGAATCCAAACTTAATGATTCGAGTTCTATTGAGGATATAAAGATACTTACTTTTGAAAAAAATATTTTTTTAAAAAAATGTTTAAAAAAAGAGAATTTGCTTAAAAAAAGTGTTGTTAAATATCATCATTGAACGTATCCTAATTTACTTAAATTTCAAACACATGATTGTTGTTCCAGATGCTTGTATATGTTATTCAAATAATTAGTCTGATGACACCCATAAATCAATCAACCACGATAACTAATAGATATCTAATAGAGAATCGAATCCGAACTTAATAGTTCAATTGAAGATACAGATATATCAAATAAACTACATAAATAAATAAAAATTTCGGTTTTTCGGTAAATATGAGATCCATTTCGGCTGAAACCGAAATTGAGCCGAAATTACAAAATTATTTTCGGCCGAAACCAAAAAATTGCCGAAACTAAGAAAATTGACAATTTCGGCGCTGAAACCGAACCGAATTTCGGTCGGTCTCTAGTTCAATTTGTAGATTTGGATTGACTGACTCAAATACGTTAAGCAAATTGTAATTATTTTCTTTTAAATAAGTTATACCTGTTTTAAAATATAAAAAGAGCACATTTTATGTGCCGTTTTTACGTAATAATCTATAAGCAATTCACGGCCCCCTCACAAAACAGAAATATTGTTTTTTTTGTCATAACTTTTGTTATTTTTCTTATTATATTGTTGAAAATCAATTGTTTAGTTTAATTTAATATAAATCAGAATTAAAAGTTAAATGAATAATATCTTTAAAAATGAAAAATTTATAAACATTTAAAAAGCTTCACTTAGGGAAGAAATCAACTTTTTATTAGTTCTTTCTTATTAATTATTATGTAATTTGTAAGGTTTAAAATAATTAGCTATTTGTTTCTGAGGAATCTAAAATTAAAATAATTCAGCTTTACATCTATTAACAATGTTCTCAAGGAATGAAAAAACTGTTTAAATACGTTTATTAAATTTGCAAAGACAAACCAATATTTAATAAATTGTTGAAGATATTTCAATGATTACAAAGTGATAGAAAAAAATCTGAAATAGGCTTTGAGAGCTGTCTTCTTGTTTGGCGACAACAACACGAAGGGGCATATCCGGCTCTTGCGAAACTGGCAAGAAAGTACTTGTCATTTTCTGCAAGTACAGTTTCATGTGAACGTCTATTCAGCTTGTCAAAACACATAGTTAGCAAGAAGTCTCTTTAGATCCAACTAATGTTGAAAAACTTGTTTGCATGAGTAACTGTTTCAAAAAGGATTTGTGAGAACTGCATCTTTTATAATTTATGGATTAACTTTTTTTGTTAAATGGAAATTACTTTTATAAAAAAATTCTAAGAAAATTTATGTTACATTTTTAAGAAAAAATTTTTAAACACTATTTTATACTAATATCAATTAAGTTAAAAACATTGCGTTAAAATACGATTAACGTCGCTTAAAAAGTTTAATCGTGGAACAGCCCTATTGACTTTATTTGAGATAGGTGAGATTTATGAGGTGAAGAAAAGTGGTCCGAGAGCAGAGCTTTGAGGAATCCCGAAGGCTGCTGATAGTTGAAAGCTGAATGGATTGTCCATATTGTCGGGTGAACTGTAAAAAATTATCAGATAGATTGTCGAATTTTTCGGATGGGTGTCTGGATACTTTGTAGAAATAATCTTTCATGCTAAAATCAATAAATTCCAAATTTCCTTCAGGTGAGGCTGTGCAAATAGTGAAATCAGGAGCTGAAGACTTGTTTGTTTTGGACGAGGATGCTCTGTCAAGAATTCTGCTGGATGATCGGGTGAAGGACTGCAAGGTGATGCTGTTGTCAGTGGCAGGGCAATCTGACTTGAACAAGTTCTTGATCTTCAAATTCTTCCTCCACTATCTCAACAGCCTCGATGTCAGAAGCACCAGTTTTTTGTTCCATTTTTTATTACGAGTGTTGTAATCCAAATTTTAATTCAATTTTATAATAATGCACCTTAGCAGGAAAATGGGATGGCTGAAGATGATTGGATCGATGACAAGAGAGCTTCTCTAGAGGGACTCGAACGGAGTAGCGATGTGGACAGAGCCACAACAGGCATCTTTATGTGGAGTCACCCCTTCTTCATCAAGAATCAAGAAGGAGAAAAGGTTTTAGAGTTTTTTCCACTTTTTTAGCAGTTTCAACGCACCTCAACTCCCATTTAACCCATATTTGCTCAGTGTTCCCTTATTGGAAAATCAAGAAACAAAATTGAGAGAAATTTAAATGATCAGTAAATCTTTAATTCTTAATTTGAAATTTTTTAAATAATGAATTAACTAAAAATAATTAGTAATTGATTAATTGATTGAATATGGCTTGAATAGTTTGTTGATTATCTTAAAATTATATTTTTGGTGATTTTTTTTCCTAATTCAAAGAAGAAGAAAAAATTGAAAACCCTAACCCTAAAGTAAAATAATTATTAATTTTTTCAAACTTCCTGTATTTTGTTTTTTGTTGTGGCTTTTTCTCAATAACTTAGCCTTCTTTTATATATAATTTAAATTTTCTCATCAATTTCTAGTCTAATTATCTTTAATTGTCAACAAATAATGAATGCTCCACTATTGTAACAGTGAGCATGAATAGGGGTGTCAAATTTTACTGTAAGTTTTCAAATATTCATTTTATTCGTTGTATAAAAATAAAAACATTGGAAAAAAAGATGAATTTACTGAAGTTAGACTTCTAATTGTTTTGCTTAATCAAAAATTTATAGAAAATGCTTTCTTGGAAGCATTAGTGTTGATTAAAGCATGGCAGTATACATTATTGAAAAATGTAGCGTAACAATTTATGAGAGAGAAGCCAATAAGATTTGGGTTTAAGTTTTGTGGTCTTCGCCACCGTCTTGGTTATTCAATTCAATATGATTCCTAACAGGGAACAAAAGGTCCAGTATATGACAAGGAGTTGGGTCTTGGTTCTAGCGTTGTTTTGATTTTAGTTACAAAACAACCTAATGTTCTTTTGAAGATATTCTTCAGCTCACTGAAGCTAATTGATGAACTTCAAAGAGGAGGTTATGGGTACTGTGGGATATTAAGGTCCATCAGAATAGGAAAATGTCCAATTAGGCTAAGAATTAGAATAGCTAAGTACACATTTACAAAAAATTTATGGGTTTTTTGGATTATAAACTGGAAAAAGCATCCAATAGTGAGAGATAGATTTGGAATGATAACTTTCAGTTTATATCATAAGAAATTTCAAAGGCATCAATCCAGTTGTTTCATGTCAACGATGGGTATCAATAGGAAAAAAACTTTTTCTTGATAAGCCACTCTTTTTCAGGTAGTGGAAGGCCGAACAATTGCAATCCTGTGGAAAGTTGAATGCCAAGCCCTGTTAGGTTCGATAAGCCTTATTCAATTTCAGCAGAAAAGCAAACCAATTGCGCTTTTTCTAAAAAGAACACAGCTAGAATATGCGAAAAATGCTTTAAAAACTTTCATACAAAATAGAATAATTTAAATTTTTTTACAATTTTCATTTTGATATTCAATGGATAAAAATATTTATGAAAACATTTTTTCTAAATGTTTTGATAACAAAAAATTCAATTCAGTGTTAAATTTGACTCCCCCGCTCATGCTCAGTGTTCCATTATTGGAACATTTAAATTTTTGGTTCTAGACAGAACATTCTTCATCATATCAAATTTTGTTTGTTTTTTAATCAATTAATTATATTTTGAAAAATAAATGAAATACAAAATTCGACAAAAACAGGTTAAAACTCATCACTGTTACATTGTAATTTAACTAGTTAATTTGGGAAGTTAATTTTCAAATTATTTGTACAGAAATCGTCTTTTAAAAAAATTAAAACTCAAAAAATGCAGCTAACCTAACACAGATCTGCATTTTGCTGATGAACACTTATGGCGTGTATGACAGCGATTCGACTGTCAAAGATAGTGCCACTTTGTTCGCTCTGAGTGCCATGCTCAGCTCTGTGCAGATCTACAACACCGCTATTGAATTCCTAGTAGAAGATCAACACCCTGAGGTCCCACTTACTTATTATCTTTTGCTCAACCCTTTCTTAGTAAATCGTTATTTTCTATTCTTTTTCTAGCTCATTCTCATCTCTGTTACATTTTCAGACATCTTTTCAATTAACCCTATTTCTTTTTTTTCTCAATCCTTTCTTTCCTTCATTAACGCTCACTTCACTTTCTCTAGATCAATTTCTCTTTTTATTTCTTTCATTATTCTTCTCCTCCTCTCTCCTATCACACTCATTTGTTGTAGTGAAGCATATTGATAATGAAACACACTATTGAAAATGAATCTTAAAACTACTAACAACCCATGAAACCAACTCAACCAGTATTTCTATGCTGCGATGGATAAAAAAAATAGTGAAAGCATGCCCATTCAGGTTTGTGGTTGTTGTTATGTCGTTAGCGCTGTGTTGCTAGTGCTACGTAAACTCAGATTTTTTTAGTTTTGTGTTTTAGTGCTGTGTTGCTAATGTTGCGTTGTTATGTGTTTAGACCTGGCCATGGTCTTTTCCAGCTAAGCATGTATTAAATATGGAAGAGCAAGTTTTATCAGTCATCTACGCACGTTGAAAAATTTATATCTAGATTTCTTCCAATGAATGAAAGTGTTCCTTGTTGATGGGACAGAAATGATTAGTTTTACTTCTGAGCACTGTTTCCGGGCCTATGAAAGCTCTTTTGTTGGGATGTTAGGCTGTTGTTGATGTGGTTTTGTGGCTTCTTTCATCACGCGCCTTACCATACCTTAACAACAACAACAACAACAGTACGGGATCTTCTTAGTGAGCGACTGGCCAAACTCCTACCCACACAATTATGATCTAAGTACGGGTCCAGAAGGACAAAAAAAAATAACGGAGGTGTCTTTATAAAAGTTACTTGCACATATACAGAAAAACTCATACTTGCAAACGCAATTTGACCCGATATTTAAATTGGTCTTTTCTTTATTTAACGCAATTCTGAGAAAAAACACATTTAATCAGAAAATTTTTCGAAACTTATTCGAAAGTTTCAGAGACGTAAGGTGGAGAGACATCAAACAAACCTGCGCAACATGTGCAAAGACAACAGCGTTATTCTCACGAATCTTACAGGTCCTTGTTTTTCTACTCTTAAGTTTTTTTAGCAATCTTCGAGATGACAACCACCGGGACAACAAAACAACCACTAAGGTAACTCCCCATACAGACCTGAGAGAGATGTTCAAGGGGAACATGCAGCAACTGGCCGAGCACCTGTTTCATCCAAGCCGCCTCTCCATCAAAAAAATCAACCAACGTCCTCTGCGTGCTGTTGAACTCTTTGACTATTGCAAGGTGCCATCAACTACTACTAGTACTACTACTACTACTACTACTACTACTACTACTACTACTACTACTTCTACGACTACTACTACTACTATTATGTGTGTGTGTGTGTGTGTGTGTGTGCGTGTGTGTGTGTGTGTGTGTGTGTGTATGTGTGTGTGTGTGTGTGTGTGTGTGTGTGTATGTGTGTGTGTGTGTGTGTGTGTGTGTGTGTGTGTGTGTGTGTGTGTGTGTGTATGTGTGTGTGTGTTTGTGTGTGTGTGTGTGTGTGTGTGTGTGTGTGTGTGTGTGTGTGTGTGTGTGTGTGTGTGTGTGTGTGTGTGTGTGTGTGTGTGTGTGTGTGTGTGTGTGTGTGTGTGTGTGTGTGTGTGTGTGTGTGTGTGTGTGTGTGTGTGTGTGTGTGTGTGTGTGTGTGTGTGTGTGTGTGTGTGTGTGTGTGTGTGTGTGTATTCGTACTTCTGATAACGATTCAGACCACAGTTGAGAAAAAAGAAGTAGCACGGGTGAAAGATTATTTAACAAACTTAGAGTCTCCTAGTATTCCAGGTATGTCAAATATGTCTAAAGAAACTATCAGTACTTTTATAACGAAATTAAATTGTAAAACGTGTCCAACTATTTTCATTTCCATCAGGTGAAGCGGTTCAAATAGTGAAATTAGGAGCTGATAAATTGTTTGTTTTGGACGAGGATGCCTTGTCAAGAATTCTGCTGGATTATCGGGTGAAGGACTGCAAGGTGATGCTGTTGTCAGTGGCAGGGCGCTATGGGTTAAACAAGTCCTCAATCCTGAACTACTTCCTCCGCTATCTCAACAGCTTCGATGTCAGTATTTTGTTCCATTTTTAATGCAAGATGTTATTTTTCGTGAAATTTTCACTGAAACAAACTTGCGATTTTTTTTGTTTTCCGTGAAAAATTTAAGACGAAACGATTGAAGTTGTTATGGCGAGTCCAAATATTAGGGAGATTAAAACAAATGGGTGATGATGAAACTTTTCAAATGAAATCAAACTGGTCAGTTATATTATTTTTATTTTATTTTATAAATTAATACTTTGAGTTTGAATGATTAATTTCCAAATGATTGCTCAGTTGATCATTTCGACAAAAGAAAAGATGCCCATTGATCTTATTCATATGGCAGCATGTCTGTTGCATCCCCAGTATGAAAGAATAATAAGAAAAAAGTTTGGGATAGAAAAGAAATAAATACCAAGACTTTCATTTAAAAAAATTTAATTCTATTTTGTTCAGCCAGACCTTTTCTTTTGTCGAAATGATCAACTGAGCAATCAACTGGAAATTAATAATTCAAGTTCAAAGTATTAATTTATGAGTATCAATAATATAACTGACCAGTTTGTTTTCATCTGAGAAGTTTTCATCATCACCCATTTGTTCTAATCTCCCTAATATTTGGACTCGCCATAACAACTTCAAATGTAATGTTGGAGATTTTGACATTGAAAATGCTATGGTGGCTTCGTTATACATTCCTATTGCATTTATTACCTATTTTAAGTACGGAGTATCGATGAAATAGAGATTTCCATACGTAGGATTTTGCTGAAGAATAACTGTTAAAGAATCCAATCCCAATAACTTTTATTCCCGTTTTTTCCCGTTCCCATTTGAATATTGGTTCCCGTTCCCGTCCCGAAAACCTATTCCCGGTTCCCGACTTTTTCTGTCCCAAAATTAATTTTTATTTCCATTCCTGCGGGTACCCGGTCTGACCCCTAACCTGAACGCATATGAAAATCCATGATTTCACTGTACCTAATTAAGTTACGTACAATTTTACCACTAAGCATAAATTTACGTAGTTTTCACTGTAGCGTTTTCAACGTTAAGAAAAACGGTGAAAACGCCACAAGAATGTACAATACTTTAAATATTTAAAAAAGATGTATAAAAAAAGCATGAGTTAAATACTTTGAATAGAAAATTAAAAAATACTTACTAAAGAAAGCATGACCGGGAATTAAACCCGGAAAGCATTTAAAAACCATATTTTCACTGTACCTAACCAAAATCACGCACAATTATAGGTGTTCGTTCGTCCGTTGAGTCGACGAGGACCGCTTTAAGTCATTTGGATGATGTTTTGGAGGGCTCTCTGTGTGGGTCAAGGAATGATTGTGACGTCTCCAGGAAGGTTGATAGCACGGGCTTTTTGGACTTGCCTCTTTTTTCTGCGGCGTTGATCCTGTTTGCTTCACAGGTCACGGCACCTTTGTGAATGGAAAAGCGCCAAGTGGAACGATTCGTTGCAACTTTTTCCAACGTTCTTATATTGATGGCAAATGCTTTTAGTGAGACTTTCAGAGTGTTTTTGAAGCTTTTCTTTTGCCCATCCTGAGACCGCTGGGTATGTAGAAGAGTCTTTTTGGCAGTCTCTCGTGTGGCATACGGACTAAGTGCTCTGCCCAGCGAAGCTGAGATTGCATTAGAAGGGTGAACATGCTGGAAGTCCTGCTGTGGACAGTATCACTGTGTCCAAAGTTGTATGCCAAAGATCTTCCTGAGGCTTGTTGTGTGAAAGTGGTTCAATTTCCTATATGGCGTTGATGTGCAGTCCACGTTTCACGTGCATATAGCAGTGTGGGAAGCACCACAACCCTGTTTGCTTTCAGCTTTGTCTTGGTGGTGATGCCTCTACTGTTGCAGACATTAGGGTACAGCCTGCCAAAAGTGGAACTGGTTTTAGCGATCCTGACGTTCCTCTCATCATCGATAGTGACACTCTGGGATAGTATACTGCCTAGGTAAGTGAACCGGTCTACTTTGTTGTGCTTTTAACCATTGACTGTGGTGTTAGGCTCAACGTAGGGCTTTCCGGGTGCTGGCTGATGATGGACTTCAGCTTCTTTGTGCTGATCGTCAGACCAAAGTTTGTGCAGGCTCTGGAAAAAAAGGTTAACGCTGTTCGGCTTCTGGGACAGCGTTGAGGGCAGAGTCAACAGCAAACAGCAGGTCTCTGATGATGTCTGTCGTAACTTTGGTTTTTGCCTGGAGCCTCCGAAGGTTGAACAGTTTGCCATCTGTGCGGTACTTCAGATTTATAAGTACAGTGAAGCTCACTGTTTTCAGACATTTCCTAAATTTATTTAACTATTAAAAAAATGCATTTTTACATCATTCAATTTTCACGAAAAATAACAAAAGCTTCTTTTTCTTTTGTGAAATATTCACAGAAAATATTATTTAAGATTTTTAATAGCAAGGTTAGTTCAAGTTTATTTCTAAAGCTAGCATCTTCACAGGAGAATGGGATGGAAAAGAATGATCGAATATTTAACAAGAAAGTTTTAGGAGGATTCAAAGATATAGATAGTGTGGACATGACCACAATGGGTATCTTTATGTGGAATCACCCCTTCTTCCTAAAGAATCAAGAAGAAGAAAAGGTTAGAAAGTTTAAAATTCACCTTAACATTGTAATTCAACTTTTAATTGCATGAATTTAATTGTTAAAATGATATGTATAGAAAACAACTTTTTTTTAAATATTGAAACTTTAAAAAAATGCAGCTAACCCAACACAGATCTGCATCTTGCTGATGAACACTTATGGCGTGTATGGCAGCGATTCGACTGTCAAAGATAGTGCCACTTTGTTCGCTCTGAGTGCCATGCTCAGCTCTGTGCAGATCTACAACATCACTTCTGATATCCAAGTTAAAGATCAGCAACACTTTAAGGTCCCACTCACTCATTATTTTTGCTCACTCATTCTCTTAGTGAAACGTTAGTTTTTATTCATCATCAAGCGCTTGATAATGCTGAGAATGTTGGGTTCTTTTTTTTTTCTAGCTCATTCTCATCTCCGTTACGTTTTCAGACATCTTTTCCATTAACCCTATTTTTTTTTTTCTCAATTTTTTTTCCCTCATTAACGCTCACTTCACTTTCTCTTTTTATTTCTCTCATTATTCTTCTCCTCCTCTCTCCTATCACACTCATTTGTTGTAGTGAAGCATATTGATTATGAAACACACTATTGAAAATGACTCTTAAAACTACTAACAACCCATGACACCAACTACAACAGTCTTTCTTTGACTATGCCAAGATGGTTGAAAAAACATGCGAAGACAGGCCTTTTCAGGTTTAATGTTGTTGTTATGTCGTTAGTGCTGTGCTGTTGTGTTGCTAGTGTAGCGTTATTTCAAGTTTATTTTAGTTTTTTTGTTTTTAGTTCTGTGTTGCTAATGTTGCGTTGTTATGTGTTTAGACATGTTGTCCATGGCCTTTGCCAGCTAAGTATAGTTAAAATATGGCAGACCAGGTTTTATCAGTCATCTAAGCACGCACAGAAATTCATCTCTAGATTTTTTCTAATGAATGAAAGTGTTCCTATTGACGCGGGAGACAAAAATATTTTTTATTTTTAAACGCTGTTTTCGGGCCTTTGAATGCTCTATTGTTGTGATGTTAGTTCTGTTGTTATTGTGCTCTTATTGCTTCTTTCATCACGCGCCATATCATACCTTAAAAACAACTTTAAAGTAACATCAACAGTCCCTGATCTTCTTAGTGAGGGACTGGGAAAATTGCTGCCCATACAACTTGCTTCTGTTTGGGGGTTCAAAAGGATTAATAGAAGAACAAGAGGTGACTTCGTCAAAGTTACTCGCACATACACTGAACAACTCATACTTGCAAACGCAAGAGATATTTAAATTGGCCTTTATTTAACGCAATTCTAAAAAAACAACATTTTATCCGAAAAATTTTGCGAAACTCATTCGAAAGAATCAGACACGAATGGTGGAGAGACATCAAACAAGCCTGCGCAGCATGTGCGAAGACATCAGCGTTTTACTCATACCTTATTCCAACTCTACATCTTCTACTCGTGAGTTTTTGAGCAATCTTCGAGGTGACAACCCCCAGGACAACAACAAGAAGCACTCGTAAGACTACAAAGGCAAATCACCACACAGGCCATGATATGGAACAGCTGGTCGTGCGACTAATGCAGCCAAGCCGCCTTGTTCCAAAAAAAGTCAACACACGTCCTCTGACTGCTAAAGAACTCTTTGACTACTTCAAGGTGTCATCAAATACTAATACTACTACTACTACTACTACTACTACTACTACTACTACTACTACTACTACTACTACTACTACTACTACTACTACTACTACTACTACTACTACTACTACTACTACTACTACTACTACTACTACTACTACTACTACTACTACTACTACTACTACTACTACTACTACTACTACTACTAATGCTACTACTACTACTACCACTACTGCTACTACTACTACTACTACTACTACTACTACTACTACTACTACTACTAATACTACTACTTCTACTACTACTACTACTACTACTACTACTACTACTACTACTACTACTACTACTACTACTACTACTACTACTACTACTACTACTACTACTACTACTACTACTACTACTACTACTACTACTACTACTACTACTACTACTACTACTACTACTACTACTACTACTACTACTACTACTACTACTACTACTACTACTACTACTACTACTACTACTACTACTACTACTACTACTACTACTACTACTACTACTACTACTACTACTACTACTACTACTACTACTACTACTACTACTACTACTACTACTACTACTACTACTACTACTACTACTACTACTACCACTACCACTACTACAACTACTACTCAAATAATTTTAATAATTTTTCGATAATTCTTTCTAATTTGTACAATTAAATATTTTTTTATAGATTAAACTGAGTTAGTTTTATTTTAAATTATATATAATATATATTCCAATTCACAAGCTCATATTCACGACACCCAGCGAAAAGACAACGAGGCGTTGAAGAGCGATATAATGGATTGTGTTTTGAGTCAGTTATTAAATCCTTTAAATATAAATTCATTAATTTAATTGAAATAAATGCTTTGTTTAATATTTCGCGAAAATAAATAAAAAGATGTAAACAAATTGTTTCATTAATTATTCTTGATTTGAAAAAAATGTTAAACTTTCAAAAATTTTAAAAATTTTATACCTATTATATAATAACCTAAAAATTGTATATGGTTGATTACTAACCCAATTAATCCTAAATAATCAATTGCCAGACGGTGAACCAGACATTGATTTTAAAATTAACTACAATGTCGAGAGACCGACTCAAGATGTGTGATTAAACTTAGTGAATTCTTTGCACTATTTCTGTTTCATCATTTTTGTAGATACTACTACTAATACTACTACTACTACTACTACTACTACTACTACTACTACTACTACTACTACTACTACTACTACTACTACTAATATTACTACTACTACTACTACTACTACTACTACTACTACTACTACTACTACTACTACTACTACTACTACTACCACTACTACTACTACTACTACTACTACTACTACTGCTACTACTACTACTACTACTACTACTACTACTACTACTACTAATACTACTACTACTACTACTACTACTACTACTACTACTACTACTACTACTACTACTACTACTACTACTACTACTACTACTACTACTACTACTACTACTACTACTTCTTCTACTACTACTACTACTACTACTACTACTACTACTACTACTACTACTACTACTACTACTACTACTACTAATACTACTACTACTACTACTAATACTACTACTACTACTACTACTACTACTACTACTATCAAGACTAATCAATATGATTTAAAAATCTATTATTCAACTACTTTCACAGATGGTCGCAAAGGGAGTCTGTTACCCTTGTTTCAACATTCCAAGGGGTGTGGTTTATATCTTGAACATACGCTTCAATAGGAAGGGTAGTGAAGTAGATGAGAGAAACATCACCACACTCTTTGAGAGGATGGGATATAGGGTTGAAGTTATTCAAGAAGAAAAACAAAATGTTTGTTTTTTTCACATTTAAATTCTTTGAACTTTTCTTTACTAACATAGAAAATAAATTTCATAAAACAATAAAATGGCCGGTTACCACCATCATCTTCACATAACCTTCAAAACTCTCGTCCTTCCACCACCACTTCAGGATATCAAAAAGAAAATTCAAGAAATCCGCTTAAGTCCATTTCTCTCAAATATAGGTATCTTCGTGATGTTTCTAATGTCGCACGGTGAAGGTAAATGTCTCTACGACTCTGAGTCAAAACCAATGGATATCACGGAAGAATTCGTCAAGCCATTTGCTTTTAATCAATGTCCTCAACTTGCGAAAAAGCCCAAACTCTTCTTTATTCAATCTTGTCGTGGAAAATTACTTAGTAAGATTGGTTGAAGGGATGGTGGTGATGATGATGGTTGGGGTTAACATATGTGCAATTTCTATAAGAACTACCGTTACCATGTCCTAAATTTTTAAAATGCATTCACTTTTAGTTTGGAAGTTTTTATTCGGCGCAGCTAATTTTAAAAAATGCAATTATTTTGCCGAAACATTCATCTTTTTTAATTGATTTTTTTCATTGTTTTGATTTCTCGTTGTCGTTGCACGCGCTTATTGAACAAGCTTGATCAGGGTAAAAATGGATGAAAGAAGGTTTGATCCTGCTGAACAAATAAATATTTTAAAAATTAATTTATCAACTCATTCAGACAAAATCCAATATGATCATATGCAAGAAGAACGAAATGAGGATCCTTTAATTGAACCGGATCCTTTCCGGTCTTCTTCTTCCCACTCACTTGCCGACATTTTCAAATTTTTTTCTACACCTGAAGGTTTCACTTTTGTTATAGCAATGTTATATTAGATTTTGTTTTATTCTTTTTTAATTTCAAAATTATCATTTAACATTTCACTACCAGCATTTCTCATTTCATTTTCAAACATTGCATCACTCCATATTTCATCATCATCATCACGTTCCACTTTTTCACCCCCATCACCTACGAACTTCCACTATCATCACCACCATTCTACAGACTACAAATCCATAAGACTACCCGTGTTTGGCTCGCTATTCATCCGTTGTTTAGTGCTGACCCTAGCACACTTTTGTCACAAGGAGCCGCTAAACTACATTGTTCAATTTGTCAACTCGGTGATGAATTCTTTCAATGTTCGCCTCGATAACCGCCATGTTCTTAAACAGATTTCCTTTCGGGAAGATTCCCTCACCATGGATGTCTATTTCAATCCTCGTTCTCTTGAAAATATTTGAACTCTTACTTTCCTGTTGATTTTGTTTGAGGTTTTTAAAGTGGGACATACAGTGGTCAAACAAAGTATTCGAACACGAAACAGTTTTTACTTCAATTGCAAGTTAATTTTTTTGCCTTTATATTAAAGTAATCCCATGGCTTTCTTAGTCACACATAAGGGGAAAAATAGACAAAATATTATAAAATTGAACTCTAAAATTATTATTTTTCGATTTATTAAATAAAATGCCATTTATCTTTAACTTTTTGAAATAAAATATTGTACAGAATAAAACTATTAAAACAAATCGCAAGAACTATTTATTCTAAAGATAGCCTGAACGAAATAGTCATATCTTGAATTGTCTAAAAATGTTAGTTCTTCCGTGGATTTCCTAATTCTACACATTGCCTGTAACATTAACACGTCATAAGTTTAAATTTTAAAAGCATCGACTTATGGTTCTAAAACTAGAAGTAAATTTGTGAAAAAGATGGTTTGTCTGTACAACTAAAGGATAAAAAATGTTGAATATTTTCTGCATGTAGGTTTGCTGCACATTGAGCATTTCAATCCCGTTTTTTGTCACTGGTTCTTGGACAGCGCTGACACCGAACCCTTTTCATGACCAAACTTTGGGCATCAGCTAGATGTTTTTGTATTCTTCTACATTTTGACATTAAAGTGCCACTTTTACTTTTTTCCGCTGCTCCATCATCATAATCGTCCTTGATATCATCATTTGAAGACACCTCCATGTCGTCCTTACTGCTATCAGCATTTGTGCTCTGATCTGAATTACTTGTACTCGGCATACAGTATTTGACGTAATCATCTTTATCACTAGAATAATCTGTCTTTCCTGACGCAAGGCGTGAATTGTCATCCCTGGATATGAAGTCGACGACACGAGTTGCCAGAGTCAAAGACGATGGTCGGACTGTCGGCTCCGGTGCCTCCAGTGCACTGATCGTTCGGTAGTCGATGCACATGGTTTCATGAGGGAACGCTTCACATTTCTACGGGCAGCGTTGCAAATCTGGCAATTCAAGTTATAATTTTATGCAGCAAGCAATTTAATAAAAGATGCGAATTTTAATGATAAAATTAGGCAGAAAGGTAATTGAAGATTAGCTTACCTTTTTCATAACGGAAACTACAGAGCGCGTTCGCTTGTATTGTCGCATGATATCGAACGTAATATCAGCCGCATCGTTTTTTACGCGTTGCTCTCGTGCACGGCGTAGTTGTAGCAGATGCTTCCTGCTTGCTTCGCGAAAAGCCACTCGCATTGCCAGGGCCGAGGAAGCAGATTCAGCTTTCTTCTTCTGCACGATTAAAATTAAAGGTATAAGTTTTATAAAAAATAATTAATAACCTAATTTAATATAATATTTTAGGAAAACTTACCATACGATATATTCCTTTTCGAAGGCGCCATAGCTCTCGCTGCATACTTTTAATCTTGCGCTGCATGCGCATCCGGGCACATCTCGCTTTGCGCTTCTCCCGATCGCGAGCGGCGGAGCTCCAATTTTTAGTTGTGCCAGAACTTGATGTGCTGGTCGCAGAAACAGTAGTCAGTGATCTGGACACTTGAGGGGTACAGGTTCGCTGCAGGATAACTGGGCTACTGGTACTGGCAGCTACTGGTAGATTGAGGATAAGTGGAGAAGATTGAGCCTGCTGCTGCTGCTTATTTTATGACCGCTGCAGATGCTTTCTCTTTCGTACTTTCGTACTGCTCGCTTTCCGCGTACGGCGCCTTCTTAGATTCTCTGTACTTTTTGGCTGCAGTTCTTTTACGTTCATTGTATATTTCTCTGTTTTCGTTTTCATTTTTTCTCGATAACGTTGAGGAGCTTCTTGGTTTATTTTTTTTGGTCAATTGGTGCCATCTAAAAAAAAAATAGTATTTGAAAAAATCTATATTATCAAGAAGTTCATAATAATGTATTCATGTCCCAATTCTCATTATGAGAATCGAAACAATTAATGGTATTTAATTAATTGAAAAGCTTCATTACAAATATTATTAGACGACGTTCATATCAAAATACTTTTCAAACATTGCCTTATTCAATGAATAATATGAAACAATTTTAAAATATACTGTAAAGTCGTGAAACCTAATACTAGTATAATGAGAATCAGGACATTTTGTGCTAACGTCAGGGTATGCATGATAGGATATGTTGATATTGTTCTATAAAAAACATAAGAGCCCGATATTATAAGTTTACCTTCCTATACCCATGAACTGTATTAATTTTAAAAAAATTAGAAGTTTAGTACTCACTTTGTTTCTTGATAAATCACAATGCTCACGGGAAAAAAACGCTTGTTACAGAAGGGAGAAATTGTGAAAAAGAACAAAATAGTCGATAGCTGATATAAAATAATGTTTTTCAAAGTTGAAAGAAGCAAAACCACGTTTTTAGATAAGCCTACGACTGAATAAATCAAACCGGATAGAACTAACTAATACACAAACTTAAATATTTAATATTAAAGATCTGTTAGAAAATTTAAGACATGCGTTTTTAGGCTAATTTCAACTTTTGAATAGCTAGAAGGTATAATATAGTAATATTTATTATAACAATTTTACATGGATAATATTTTTATATTTCTTTTCTTTTAAAAAATGCATCCAGTTTTTGATACGATTTTCCATTCTTTTGAAAAACAAGTAAGACGCGAAAATTGTAAGTATGTAATCGAATCTGGATTACCCCATATGTATATATTTTTAAAGATCAATTAAACAATTTTAACAAATAATATAGAGTATCATTTTAAAATTATTTATAAAAAGCCTATTTCTTCTTTTATTTATTTTATAATTAAAAATAATTAAAAATAAGTTTAAAAAATCTATAAAAAGAAGACTTTTTCTCCTACAACCGGTTCAATTATTTCCTAATTACATAATTTTTCTCAATTAGTCATATAAGTTATAAATAATATTTAATCAGTCATCTTGAGAAGATGATTTATGCAGATCAATTTATACATACACTGAAACACAAACACACATTCATAAAGGTCGAGAAGAAGGATGTTGCCAGGGTATATAAGGGTGAAGCTTGAGATTCATACAGACATTTGATTTGAAACCCTAAGAATCTATAATTAGATATTTCAAGGAAATTAATAGTTTTCAGAAACTTAGTGCTACAAAATAGCAACATCGGAATTGGGAAAGTTGGTGGTCTTGGAAGCTGTAAGCGAGTGAAAACTTCGAAGAATATCTGTAAAGTGTTATAATGTTATCATCATTTTTATTATAATTATAACCATCATAACTATCATCACCATCATAATCATCCTCAAAATCCCCACCATTATCATTACTTTTATCTTCACCATCGACATTATTTTAGGTATTGGCAGTATGTCATAAGAGCCTGGACCCACACTCAAACCTAAGGACAGAACCACTTTTGAAGGTGAGTCTTGTGGTAATTTTATTTATCCATCGACTCATTCATTTATCCCTCGATTCTTTCATCTAGTTTATTAATGGGTAATTCCACGTTGACTAGTAACTAGTCACTTGCCTTTCCTAGTGAATGGTTTTGTATCACTGTTAGTGTCACTGCTGCCGAACTCAAGATCCTATAGCTGCATTTTATTGAATAAAGTCTAATTGAAAATTGAATAAAATAACTTGAATTAATGAAATCATTTTATTTCCTATTATTTTCTTTGAAATCTTGTGTTTGACGGAGATTTAAGTTAAAGTCAAGCGCGTGCGTCACATTGTCTTCTCTGAAACCATAACTAAATTACAACATTTTTGGCCTTAAAATAATTACTTACATTGAAAAATATAATGGAATATATTTAAAACCTATGGCTGTTTCTATGAAATAAAAATTAGAATACAATTTTTATTCTGTATTTGCAGTTTAGTAGAATAAGAATGTTGAAAACCCCTCTTTTTGATGGCTCTAGGATAAAAAGTCTTCCGGATGAAAATTCTTCAGAAAAAAACTTCAAGGAAATAATCTTTAAGGAAAAATACGTATAGAAAACAATTTAATACTTTTATTTAATATTTGTTCTATTTTTTTCGTTCAATCTCGAAATAGCATTTGATTAAATTTGACTCGGCTGTTCTTGATTCGTCACTTTGAGACCAGTGAAAACGGCAGTGAAAATGAATAAAAAAAACAAAAAAGTTTCGGGAACGAGACGGGAAAAAAATTTCAGGAACGGGACGGGAAGCAAATTCTGATGGCCCATCGAGAACGGGACGGGAAAAAAAATTAGGGAACGGGACGGAACTGGGATTGAAAAATCGCCCATGTCCGACCTCTAGTATGTTGTCAAGGTGTGGTCTGTTATAATTGGTATTTAGAATCCTATATGTATATTTTATCAATGTGTGGTCTGGTATAATTGGTGTGTAGAGTCTTATATATGTAAATGTATGGTCTGGTATAATTGGTATGTAGAATCCTATATGTATATGTTGTCAATGTGTGGTCTGGTATAATTGGTATGTAGAATCCTATATGTATATGTTGTCAATGTGTGGTCTGGTATAATTGGTATGTAGAATCCTATATGTATATGTTGTCAATGTGTGGTCTGTTATAATTGGTGTGTAGAATCCTATATGTATATGTTGTCAATGTGTGGTCTAGTATAAGCTGAAACCGAAATTAAGCCAAAATTACAAAATTAGTTTGAGCGGAAACCGAAAAATGCCAAAAACTCTAAATTTAGATTCGAACGAAACCGAATTTCGGTCGGTCTCTAGTTATAATCATATAATGAAATATTTTTTTCCTTGCAAAGAACATTTTGTGCATGCCCAGATGTTGCAGCAGCCATGACGGGTAAACACTTAGGACTTATTGGGTCATTCTAAATAATTTCGACCAAAATAAATTCAATTTTGCACCCCCCTCTCAGAAATTTTTGAAACTTTTATGTTATACTTAGATACGTTGTCTATCAAAATGAAAAATTTAAAAAATAAATTTTTCAAAAAGTCGCCGAGTTATTGATCTCTAAAGTTCGCCGAAGTCAAAACCCTTTCACTATTCAATTTGAAATATCTCAGCTTATATTTATCAGAACGAATAATGTCGTTTACTAAAATGAAGGCATTCGAATGTTTTATCTAAAAATAATGTAATGGTCTAAATATAAATATAATAAAATTTTTTTTGGCGGTCGAAAGTTTGATCTTGAAATTTTCGATGTTGCCCCATAAATTTTGTCAATTTTTTTTTCTCTCAACATTTTTCTTAACCCTACTGCAAGAATACAAGTTTTAACTCTCCAACCTAAGTCTGATTATTAGTTTATTCACCAATAGATGCTAATAGCAAAAAAATAAGTTTCACCATGTCATTAATGATGTTTTAAAAGAAGAAAACTATATCCAAGAAAGTGCATTTATTACGCGTTTATTTTTTGCACTGTGAGTGCTGAACAAAAAATTTGATTTTGCATACGGAAGCCAGATGGCTTTCTTGTGGAAAAGTTCTTACCTGTCTATTTGTTTCTCTGAAAAAGATTGAAGCGTTGTAGTACCACGACAACTTGGTCTGGTGGATGTTTTTAGCTCCAACAATATCTATCTTATCGCATACTTTTTTAAATCTATTTTCGGTATTCTTAAGGAATTGAATCTGTCAGTGTGAGGAAAAATCAACAACTTGTATTATTTATTGGATCTATGCATTTCAGAAGAAGATTGTTGAGTGGCTGACAAAAACATGGGAAAAAAGATTTCATATTTTTTCAGCATTTTCAGAAGCAATAGAAAATGAAAACATTTCTGAGAATGAAGGGCATTGCTAACTGTTACAGTAAAAAATTATTTGAAGGTTCTTCTGAATATTCATCAGAATAAATCCTGATGAAAAAGATCCATGTCTTGGAAAATAATAGATGAGAAAACCTTCATGAAAATAATCTGCTCAACACAACGTTTGATGGTAAACCAGTGTTGTTCCAGTTAACTGTAACTGTAACTGAAATGGTAAATTAACTGAAAAATATGATTCAGTTAACTGTAACTTTAACTGTAACTGTAATTCAATGCATAACTGTAACTGAAATAGAAACTGAAAAACAAGAATACTAACTGAATAGTAACTAAAAAATATCTACTTAAAAAATGGGAAGCGCTACAAGATAAAACATTGGCGGATGCACGTTATTGAGCAATAATATTATTAATTTATTTTATTCTTCGAGTCCGATTATATTAATTTAGTGTTTTACATAGTTACTTTATTTTGACCAGTTGAATTATACAAATTTTTATGAAATGTTTAAGGTTAATAGCGGCAGAAAACAAGAAAATGCCGTATAGGCGTATTTTATTTACGAAGCTTCATGCGAAAAAAGCGAATGTCAGGTTTCAGAAGAGGATGATAATGATAAGGAGAATGTTACCAGGCAAGACACTGTAGTTGATAATTATTTACGTAATTACATTTTTAAATATTATTTACCAAGTTATGAGCATAATTTATAAGCCATTTAAATATTTTCAATTAAACAGTCGTAAATATATGCAAGTTCTATCATTAAGGTTCAGAGAAAATGATATCTTTGATAAAAGATTATAAGAACAATATAGAAGATCGAATTCGTGAAGATCTTCAAACTGGACATTGCTTTGTCATTAGCATGGATTGCTGGACTAAGACTTTCTGGACTTTCATGTCTCGGGATCTCAGCATCTTTTTATAATCCATTTGGTCTGTATTATAAATAAAAATTCATTTTTTTAAATCTTGATTAACTTTAACTAACAAAAATAACTAAAACTGAAAATAGTAACTGAAAAATTAAAATTTGCATAACTGTAATTTGAATAGTAACTGAAAAATTAAATTGTTCATAACTGTAACTTGAACTTGAACTGAAAAATCCGAACTGGAAAAGCACTGTGGTAAACTAATTGATTTATAAAATGATAATGGTTTAAAAGTTTGAAAGTTTTCAAAAAGTAAATTTTATGGATTTTGGATCAGAATGCGTCTTGAATATCCAGCGACGTTGATTAGGAAATTCTTCAATGACACTAATAAGAAGCAAAAATTGTGTCAATCAATTTGACTGACATAAAATATCGAAATAATTTGCTCGTTAATTTTTAACCCATTTTTGCTCGAATCTTTTATTAACTTTATTTTAACGCTTTTCACATTAGAATATTTTTTTTTAAATTTTTTGTTTAGCACACAATTTGAGGTCTAATTTCGGTAAATTTATCTTTTTTTCTTCAATTTTTATTCTCTGCACAACAAATAAAATAAAGACCAACCGAAATTTTGTTCAGTTTCGGTTTCAGCACCGAAATTTTATATTTTCTTACTTTCGGTTTCGGATTAGTTTCTGTTTCGGCCGAAAACGAGCTTTCAGTTTCGGTTTAATTTCGGTTTCGCCCGAATAAAAATATCAGTTTTGGTTGGTCTCTAAATTAAAAAAAATATTTTTTTCAGTCATACTTTTCCTTTGATTTCTTTCTTCTTATTTCGTTTTTTTTCAATTTAACAAACCAACATTAAAGCTTTCTTCGTCCGTCACTATTTCTTTTAATTTTAACTTTCCAGCAGGTTTCAAAGAAACTTCTTCATCTATTCTTTCTGGCACATCTTCAACATCGCTATCTTTCTTCTCCCGCCTTAGGAAAATGAATAATCAGTGAAAAATTTTAATAATATTTTTTATTTCATCTTTAGCTTCTTTTAAAGTAGTTAACTTTTATGTTATTTCATTAGCATTACGTTTAGAGACCGACCGAAATTCGGTTCGGTTTTGGTTTCGGCGCCGAAATTGTCAATTTTTTTACTTTCGGCAATTTTTCGGTTTCGGCCGAATCAAAATTTCCAATTTCGGCAAGTTTTCGGTTTCGGCCGAATTTTTTTTTGTAATTTCGGCTTACTTACGGTTTCGGCCGAAATGGATCTCATATTTACCGAAAACCCGAAATTTTTATTTATTTATGTAGTTTATCTGATATATTTGTATCCTCAATCAAACTCGAACTATTAAGTTTGGGTTCGATTCTCATCTCTATTAGATATCTATTAGAGATCGTGGTTGATTGATTTATCAGTGTCATTAGACTAATTGTTCGAATAACATATACAAGCATCTGGAACAACAACCATTGTATTGAAATTTAAGTTAATTGCGGTACGTTCAATGATGATACTTAACAAAACTTTTTTTAATAAATTTATTTTTAAAAACATTTGTTTACAAAAATGTTATTTTCAAAAGTAAGTATCTGTATTTCCTCAATCGAACTCGAACTATTAACTTTGGGTTCGATTCTCATCTCTATTAGATATCGATTAGGTATCGTGGTTGATTGATTTATGGGTGTCATTTGACTGATTGTTCAAATGACATGTACAAGCATTTGGAATTCTAGATATCCTTGCTTAGATAAACAGTGTATACAAATCGAAAGCCCGAGAAGATTTGGCTTCGATTCATCAATTCAAAAATAAATGCAGGCGTATCTTGAAGAGCCTAGAATCAACAGAACATCCAACATTTTTGCGTATTGGCATTGCAGTCAATATTCATGTCTTGAGCCTGTTGCTCGAAAATACTTATCTGCACCCCTAACAAGTGTGGCTAGCGAGCAACTATTTAGTTCTGCAGGGAAAATCTACGCAGATCGTCGCAGAAACCTTCTTGGTGAAAATGTTTAAAAACAGTTATTTCTTGCTTAAAGTAATCGTTTGTTTGGATTTATTAAACAGAAATTGTCATCATTCAATACTATTTTTTGATTTAAATAAACAATTATTTATGTTGTTGAACAACTTTTATTGGCTTAAAATACACGATTGTTTGGATTTACTTATTAAACTGGCATTTTCATCCTTAAATACTATTTTTTTGTTTTTATAAAAGTTGGGAAAAATTTCGGTTTCGGCCGAAAATCTGATTACAATTTCGGTTTAATTTCGGTTTCGGCCGAAAATTGAATTTCAATTTCGGCATAATTTCGGTTTCGGCCGAAAATGGGATTTCAATTTTGCGCTAATTTCGGTTTCGGCCGAAATAAAAATATATGTTTCGGTCGGTCTCTAATTACGTTTAGGATCTTTAGATTAAGAAGAAAAATCAATTTAATCTGAAAAAGATTTAGTAAAAAAACTTGTAGCGGATCCTACCAACACTACCAGGTGGTAGCGTCATGATGAAAATTTTATGAAAAAACATTAAAAAAGAAAAAAAAGTAATAAAAAGTATAAAAAGCTAAGAAAGTAGTTAAGATATATATATAAAAACGTTTTCACTCACGAATTGAAGATTTAACAGTACAACAAAAAAAGCTATTTTTTAATTAGCTGAAAATAATGACATCTAAAGAAGTTTTAATTTTTTTAAAAATAGCAATAAATTTTTGAAAAGAAACAGTTAACAAAAGAAAAACCAATAAACATGAGCAATAACAAAGAATTAAAAATATTTTTGTATCTATAATAGAACTTTTTAAATAGCCTCATTTGTGCGGATGCTACCAGCTGGTAGGATAAAGGTTAAATAAGAAAAAAAATTCAATACACAAATACTTTTTCACAGAATTAAAGAGGTTATATTTTATAGGAATATCTTTTTTATATATAACCATTATAGAAGTCAAAAGACCTGCGTGGTTTTTTAACTCCCCTAAACTAAAATAATATCAAGGAAGTTTCAATTTTCTTTAGGCAAAGCTGTGCAAATAGTGAAAGGAGTTAGAGACTTTTATGTTTTGGACAAAGATGCTCTGTCAAAAATTCTGCTGGATGCTCGAGTGAAGTCTTGCAAGGTGATGCTGTTGTCAGTGGCAGGGAACAACGAAATTTACAACATATTCCTTCTCAACTTCTTCTTCCGTTACCTCAACAGCCTCGATGTTAGAACCATCAATGTTTTGTTCCATTTTTAATTGCGAAAGTTGTGATTTAAATGTTTGTTAAAGTTTGTTCATAAAGCTACCACTTTTGACAGGAGAATGGGGTGGCCAAAAAAGATTGGATGGGTGACAAGACCACTTCTCTGGAAGGATTCGAACTATATAAGCCCTCAGGCATCTCCATGTGGAGTCAACCTTTCTTTATCAAAAATCTTCAAGAAGAAGAGGTTTTGAAGTTTTTCCAATAAACTAGCAGTTTCCCTGATTAATAGGCAATTGTCAATCCACCTTTATAACTCTTTGCTGTTTACATTAAAATTCAACTTAAAAGCGTATTTTAACAAATTTTTTTAAATAACTTTTTTTCAAAAAAATTGAATCTTCAAAAATATGCAGTTAACCCTACACAGATTTGTATATTGCTGATGATCACTGAAAACTCGCTTTCATCAATAGGAAAAGAAACAGATGCCACTTTAGCCGCTCTGAGTGCCTTGCTAAGCTCAGTGCAGATCTACAACATCGAAATCTTAATTAGCTTCAGAGACGAACCCGTCCAAGATGACCTTGACGAATACGAACTGAGTCAGCTCAGGGTCACACTCACTCATCTTTTAGTAAAGCGATATTTTCTTTTTTCTGTTCACTTTCATCTTTTTTGAATTTTTATACATCCTTTCCATTCACCCTTTTTCCTATTTTCTTTTTATTCACTCTTCTGATTTATTTTCTTATTAACATTTTAACTTCAATTTTTATCATTTACTTTCTTTTTTTATTTCTCTCATTTTCTTTCTCTTCTATTCCGAAATTAAACTCAATTGTTGTAGTGAAGCATATTGTTTGTAAAACAGTTTTTTAAAATGACTTATAAAACTACTAACAACTAATAAAACCAATACAACAAGCTTTCACTGACTTTGCTAATAAGGTGGAAAAAATATTTGAAAGCGAGTCATTTCAGGTCTGTTGGTGTTGTTGTGTCATTAGTGATGTTTTGTTGTTTATTAATACCTGGCTATGCTCTTTGCCATCTCTAGCATAGTTCAACTAAAGAATATCAGGTTTCATCAGTCATCTACAAACGCACAGCAATTCATCTCTAGATTTATTCTGATGAATAAAACTGTTCCTTGTTGAGGCAACGATCGAGATTTTTTTTAAAGCAAAGTTTGTTTTTGCCTTTAAGTGCTTTTTTTTGGGGGATGTTAGTGCTGTTGTTTTTATGGTGTTGTGTCTTCTATCAACACGAGCCATTACCTACTTCAACAACAACAACAAAACAGACACAGTCACTGCACATCATAATGGGACAAGGCTTCGGAGATGAAACAAATAGTCGGAAAAGACAGCTTAAACTGCTCCCAAGGATAAATCCGAATTACATCTACAAAGTTACTCGCATATAAATAAAACAAACATACACACAAACGCATACACTTAAATTGGTCCACTTTTTATTTAATGTATTTCTAGGTAAATAAAAAATTTATCGAACAATTTTTTGGTATTTAAAATTTCTATTACAATTTTAGAAAGGCTGAATTACTGTAAATCTTGGACATACAATCACACAATCACACTAACGAACATACACAGAAGGAAAAAAAACAGCCCGGACAGCTGCCGATACCTCAAGGAAACCTGCACCAATGCTTCAAATACATCAGCTGGTCTAGAATCGATCTTGAAAAATTTCAATTAGAAACCAAAATTCGAGGTGATAACCCCCAGACAATATCAACACTATTCTAAAAATTTAAGGGCGAATCACCAAACAGACTTAGATGCAGAGTTGCTGGAGCAAGTGCAGCGGCTGATCAAGAAACTGTTTCATCCAAGCAATCTTGTGCCAAAGCAAGTAAACCAATGTACTCTGCGTGCTGAAGAACTCATCCAATACTTCGAGGTTTCTACTACTACTACTACTACTACTACTAATACTACTACTACTACTACTACTACTACTAATACTACTACTACTACTACTACTACTACTACTACTACTACTACTACTACTACTACTACTACTACTACTACTACTACTACTACTACTACTACTACTACTACTACTACTACTACTACTACTACTACTACTACTACTACTTCTACTA
>OX030963.1:3173090-3175590 GCA_943735955.1 Piscicola geometra
ATTGTTGGCTGTTGGTTGTTGGTCACTGTTGGTTGTTGCTCGCCTCTTGTTGTTTCTCACTGCTGATTGTTGGTGGCTGCTGGTCGCAGATCGTTGCTGTTTTTCTTTTCTGCGGGAGCGCTTTTCACTGGCAAGCCGACGAATCCCTGCTTCCCCCGCTTCTAGTCCCATGCGCACAGCTTGCCTCCATCTGCTTTTATCTTCAGCAAGTGATTCCCAGGTGCTGACGTCGATCTCTGTAGATTTTAGATCACGCTTGCAGACGTCCTTGTAGCGAAGGTATGGCCTGCCAGTTGCTCTCCAACCTGAGACAAGCTCGCCGAATAGCACGTCTTTGGGAAGTCGGCCATCATCCATCCGATGTACATTCTCAGCCATCGGAGACTTCTTTGACGAAGAAGAGTGGTCATGCTTGAAATGGCTGCCCTCGCCAACACCTCGTTGTTTGTGACGCGGTCTTGCCATGAGATTCCGAGCATGCGTTGAAGACACCGTATGTGGAAAGCGCTCAATCCTTTTTCCTGGTATGCATATAGTGTCCAGGATTCACTGGCGTAAATGAGAGTGCTCAGGACACATGCCTTGTACACAGCTGTCTTTGTCTTTATTGTCAGCATCTTGTTGCTCCAAACTCTTGGTGACAGCCTGGCAAAGGTTGACAAAGCCTTGCCGATCCTCTGGTTCAGTTCTGCAACTAGTGAGAAGTCATCAGTGATTGTCGAACCAAGGTTGGTAAACTGGCTGACGACTTCCAGTGCATAGTTGTTGATAGTGATGTGAGGTCGTTCGGCGTGCTGTGCCATCATCTGTGTTTTCTTGAGGCTGATTTGTAGGCTAAACTCCTCCATGCCTTGGAAAACTTGTCGAGCAGTCTTTGCAGTTCTGCTTCAGTGTGGGTGACCAGTGCTGTATCATCCGCAAACAGCATGTCTCTTATAATCACTTTTCTTATTTTGCTTTTTGCCTTCAGACGAGCCAGGTTGAAAAGACTACCGTCTGATCGGGAGTGAAGATATACATCTTCTGTTGATGCTCCAAAGGCACGTTTCAGCATAACGGCGATGAAGATGCCGAAGAGAGTGGGAGCGAGCACACAGCCTTGTTTGACGCCACTGCGGATTTCATAAGCACTTGATGTCGACCCATCATACTGCACAGTGCTTTTCATATTGTCATGGGACGAATTTATCACGCTCAGGAGCTTTGGTGGGCAGCCAATCTTTGCCAGAATGTTGAAGAGTCCATCCCTACTGACTAGATCAAACGCTTTGGTCAGGTCAATGAAAGCTAGGAAAAGGGGTTTGTGTTGTTCTCTGCCTTTTTCTTGCAGTTGTCTGAGTGTGAAGATCATATCTATAGTTGACCTTTCTGCGCGAAACCCAGCTTGTGACTCTGGATACACCCTATCAGCAAGCTTCTGTAATCTTTTTAGGACTACACGTGCGAACACTTTGCCTACGACACTGAGGAGAGATATTCCTCTGTAGTTGTTGCAATCACTTCTCTCGCCCTTGTTCTTGTATAAAGTGATTATTTTTGCGTCTTTCATGTCCTGAGGTACAGTTCCTTCTTTCCAGCATTGGCAGAGGAGGCTGTGCCGTTGTTCTAGGAGGGCTGTGCTTCCGCATTTGATGACTTCTGGTGGTATGCCATCAGCCCCTGGAGCTTTCCCTGAAGACAAACGTTCAAAAGCCTTCTTTAATTCTGTAACACTGGGCTTTTCATCTAGTTCCATCATGAGTGGAAGAGTTTCAACTGCGGCAAGGGCTTCTTCACTCACGTGATTCTGCTTGGAGTATAGGTTGGAGTAGTGTTCTACCCAGCGGTCCATCTGCTTGCACTTATCTTTTATGATTGCACCAGTGGCAGACTTAAGTGGGGCTGTGGCCTTCATAGTGCGATCTGTGGCTTTTTTAATGCCGTCGTACATGCCCTTGATGTCTCCAGTATCGGATGATTGTTGAATCTTTTGGCATAGCTGAAGCCAGTAGTCATTAGCACATTTTCTCGCTAATTTCTGCACTGCACTCTTGGAGGATCTGTACGCCTGTAGACTCTTTTGGCTGGGATGTAGTTTGTACTCCAGATGAGTTCTGCGGCGTTCTTCTATAGCTAGAGTGAGTGTGAAGGAGTGGGCTTCAAACCAATTGCTGTTTTTGTTCAGCCTCTTTCAAAGACTTTGGACGCAGCCTTGTAAACCGTTTCCCTGATATGGTCCCAACGTTCTTTGGTTGTTCCATCAGGAGGTTTTAGGTGGAACTGCTCCAAGAGATCTTGGTTAAACTGTGCCACTTTGTCTGGGTGGTTTGTTTTGCTCCCATCGATTCGGGGTTTTCCTTCAGGCCTGGGCCGATGAACTTTCTTGGGCTGGAGTCTCAGTTTGCAACAGACCAGAGAATGATCGGTATCACAATCAGCGCTGTGATAGGTGCGAGTATGTATTTTAATTTTCAAAGAAGATTGCCGGATGATGATCAGGCCGAGCTGGTGCCAGTGTTTA
>OX030963.1:3178090-3183090 GCA_943735955.1 Piscicola geometra
AGCATAGGGTGGCCGGGAAAAATTGGATGGATTTCAAAAGATTTTCTCTGAAGAGATTTGAAGTCACGGACAGAACACACAGAGGCATCTTTATGTGGAGTCAACCCTTCTTTATCAAAAATCTAGAAGGAGAAAAAGTATTTAAGTTTTTTTATTATACTTGCAGTTTCACTGATTAAGTAGCCGTTGTTGATCGACCTTATTTCTCATTTATAATTCATTGCTGTTACATTAAAATGTAACTTTTAATTTCAAAAATATAGTTTAGAATTTTGTTAATTAAAAAAATATGCATTTAACCGTATGTAGATTTGCGTCTTGCTGATGGACACTCAAGGCTTTCATGAACCCTGGTGGATTAAAGAAAAGAATGACTCTTTTGCCGCTCTGTTTGACTTGCTCAACTCTGTGAATATCTTCATCCTCAGCAGCAAAAATTTCTTTTCCGACAGCTTTGGAGACGACAGCGACGACAACCACGAATATCTCAACGACGAATATCTTAGCGACGACCGCCACGAATATCTCAACGACGAATATCTTAGCGACGACTTCCTTCAGGTCCCACTCACTCATCTTTTGCTCACTACTCTTAGTAAAGCGTTATTTTTTTCTCAAGCTCACTCTCATCTTCGTTAAATTTTCAGATATCTTTTTCATTCACCCTCTTTCTATTAATTTCTTTATCACTCTTCTTCTTATTTTTATCATTAAATATTTTGCTTTAATTTATCTCATTCATTTTCTTCTTTTATTTCTCTTATTTTACTTCCCTTTCTCTCTCCAATTAAATTCAATGTTTGTAGTGAAACACATTGCTTATTAAAAACACTGTTTAAAGTTACTTATAACACTCCTAACAACTAATAACACCAATTATAACAGGGTATTCATGGAAATGCTGATATGGTTGAAGAATTATGTGAAGGAGAGCGCTTTCAGGTTTGTTGTTATTGTTGTAAAGTTATCGCTTATGTTGTTCTGTCATTGAACCTGGGCATATTCTTTGCCATCTACAGCATAGTTTTACTGTAGAAGACCAGGTTTCATCAAGAATCTACGGACGCACAGCAATAAATTCCTAGATTTCTTCTAATGAATGGAAGTGTTCCTATTGACGTGACAGACAAGAATAGTTTTTATTTTTAAACGCTGTTTTCGGACATTTGAATGCTCTATTGTTGTGATGTTAGTGCTGTTGTTGATGTGCTCTTGTTGCTTCTTTCATCACGCGCTGCCATATCATACTTTAACAACAACAACAACAGTCCCTGATCTACTTAGTAATGAACAAACGTTACTACATATCCGCTTATTCGTTTATGAAGTACCATGAAACCAAAAGAAAAAAACTGGAGGTGACCTCATCAAAGTTACTCGCACATAAACGCAAAAGAACTCATACTTGCAAACGCATAAAGATATTTAAATTGATATTTTTTAATTTAACGCAATTCTGAAAATAGAAATTATTTTATCGAATTTTTTCTTCAAACTTATTTACAAGTTTCAAACACTTTTAGTATTTTTAATTCCTATTAAAATTTTTGAAAGGTCAAATTACTTTGAATCTTTGAAAAACAAACACACAGGCACATAGACCCATGTTTCAATGTGAGAAGCGCCAAGACAGCAACAACATCCACTCGTAAGACTACAAAAACAAATCACCACACAGGCACGAGTTTGCTATTTCTGAGCAAGAAACTATTTAATCCAAGCCGCCTTGTTCCCAAAAAAGTCAACACACGTCCTCTGACTGCTAAAGAACTTTTCAACTATTTAAAGGTGTCATAAACTACTAATACAACTACTTCTACTACTACTACTACTACTACTACTACTACTACTACTACAACTACTACTACTACTACTACTACTACTACTACTACTACTACTACTACTACTACTACTACTACTACTACTACTACTACTACTACTACTACTACTACTACTACTACTACTACTACTACTACTACTACTACTACTACTACTACTACTACTACTACTACTACTACTACTACTACTACTACTACTACTACTACTACTACTACTACTACTACTACTACTACTACTACTACTACTACTACTACTACTACTACTACTACTACTACTACTACTACTACTACTACTACTACTACTACTACTACTACTACTACTACTACTACTACTACTACTACTACTACTACTACTACTACTACTACTACTACTACTACTACTACTACTACTACTACTACTACTACTACTACTACTACTACTACTACTACTACTACTACTACTACTACTACTACTACTACTACTACTACTACTACTACTACTACTACTACTACTACTACTACTACTACTACTACTACTACTACTACTACTACTACTACTACTACTACTACTACTACTACTACTACTACTACTACTACTACTACTACTACTACTACTACTACTACTACTACTACTACTACTACTACTACTACTACTACTACTACTACTACTACTACTACTACTACTACTACTACTACTACTACTACTACTACTACTACTACTACTACTACTACTACTACTACTACTACTACTACTACTACTACTACTACTACTACTACTACTACTACTACTACTACTACTACTACTACTACTACTACTACTACTACTACTACTACTACTACTACTACTACTACTACTACTACTACTACTACTACTACTACTACTACTACTACTACTACTACTACTACTACTACTACTACTACTACTACTACTACTACTACTACTACTACTACTACTACTACTACTACTACTACTACTACTACTACTACTACTACTACTACTACTACTACTACTACTACTACTACTACTACTACTACTACTACTACTACTACTACTACTACTACTACTACTACTACTACTACTACTACTACTACTACTACTACTACTACTACTACTACTACTACTACTACTACTACTACTACTACTACTACTACTACTACTACTACTACTACTACTACTACTACTACTACTACTACTACTACTACTACTACTACTACTACTACTACTACTACTACTACTACTACTACTACTACTACTACTACTACTACTACTACTACTACTACTACTACTACTACTACTACTACTACTACTACTACTACTACTACTACTACTACTACTACTACTACTACTACTACTACTACTACTACTACTACTACTACTACTACTACTACTACTACTACTACTACTACTACTACTACTACTACTACTACTACTACTACTACTACTACTACTACTACTACTACTACTACTACTACTACTACTACTACTACTACTACTACTACTACTACTACTACTACTACTACTACTACTACTACTACTACTACTACTACTACTACTACTACTACTACTACTACTACTACTACTACTACTACTACTACTACTACTACTACTACTACTACTACTACTACTACTACTACTACTACTACTACTACTACTACTACTACTACTACTACTACTACTACTACTACTACTACTACTACTACTACTACTACTACTACTACTACTACTACTACTACTACTACTACTACTACTACTACTACTACTACTACTACTACTACTACTACTACTACTACTACTACTACTACTACTACTACTACTACTACTACTACTACTACTACTACTACTACTACTACTACTACTACTACTACTACTACTACTACTACTACTACTACTACTACTACTACTACTACTACTACTACTACTACTACTACTACTACTACTACTACTACTACTACTACTACTACTACTACTACTACTACTACTACTACTACTACTACTACTACTACTACTACTACTACTACTACTACTACTACTACTACTACTACTACTACTACTACTACTACTACTACTACTACTACTACTACTACTACTACTACTACTACTACTACTACTACTACTACTACTACTACTACTACTACTACTACTACTACTACTACTACTACTACTACTACTACTACTACTACTACTACTACTACTACTACTACTACTACTACTACTACTACTACTACTACTACTACTACTACTACTACTACTACTACTACTACTACTACTACTACTACTACTACTACTACTACTACTACTACTACTACTACTACTACTACTACTACTACTACTACTACTACTACTACTACTACTACTACTACTACTACTACTACTACTACTACTACTACTACTACTACTACTACTACTACTACTACTACTACTACTACTACTACTACTACTACTACTACTACTACTACTACTACTACTACTACTACTACTACTACTACTACTACTACTACTACTACTACTACTACTACTACTACTACTACTACTACTACTACTACTACTACTACTACTACTACTACTACTACTACTACTACTACTACTACTACTACTACTACTACTACTACTACTACTACTACTACTACTACTACTACTACTACTACTACTACTACTACTACTACTACTACTACTACTACTACTACTACTACTACTACTACTACTACTACTACTACTACTACTACTACTACTACTACTACTACTACTACTACTACTACTACTACTACTACTACTACTACTACTACTACTACTACTACTACTACTACTACTACTACTACTACTACTACTACTACTACTACTACTACTACTACTACTACTACTACTACTACTACTACTACTACTACTACTACTACTACTACTACTACTACTACTACTACTACTACTACTACTACTACTACTACTACTACTACTACTACTACTACTACTACTACTACTACTACTACTACTACTACTACTACTACTACTACTACTACTACTACTACTACTACTACTACTACTACTACTACTACTACTACTACTACTACTACTACTACTACTACTACTACTACTACTACTACTACTACTACTACTACTACTACTACTACTACTACTACTACTACTACTACTACTACTACTACTACTACTACTACTACTACTACTACTAC
>OX030963.1:3185590-3295457 GCA_943735955.1 Piscicola geometra
TGGATACTTCTAATGTTTCAGAGGCAGCAGTATTGGTTACTTCTAATGATTCAGAGGCAGCAGTATTGGATACTTCTGTTTCAGAGGCAGCAGTATTGGATACTTCTAATGATTCAGAGGCAGCAGTCTTGGATACTTCTAATGTTCCAGAGGCAGCAGTATTGGTTACTTCTAATGATTCAGAGGCAGCAGTATTGGATACTTCTAATGTTTCAGAGGCAGCAGTATTGGATACTTCTAATGATTCAGAGGCAGCAGTCTTGGTTACTTCTAGTGTTTCAGAGGCAGCAGTATTGGCTACTTTTAATGTTTCAGAGGCAGCAGTATTGGATACTTCTAATGATTCAGAGGCAGCAGTATTGGCTACTTCTAATGTTTCAGAGGCAGCAGTATTGGTTACTTCTAATGTTTCAGAGGCAGCAGTATTGGATACTTCTAGTGTTTCAGAGGCAGCAGTATTGGATACTTCTAATGATTCAGAGGCAGCAGTCTTGGATACTTCTAATGATTCAGAGGCAGCAGTATTGGTTACTTCTAATGATTCAGAGGCAGCAGTATTGGATACTTCTAATGATTCAGAGGCAGCAGTCTTGGATACTTCTAATGTTTCAGAGGCAGCAGTCTTGGATACTTCTAATGATTCAGAGGCAGCAGTATTGGCTACTTCTAATGTTTCAGAGGCAGCAGTATTGGATACTTCTAGTGTTTCAGAGGCAGCAGTATTGGATACTTCTAATGTTTCAGAGGCAGCAGTATTGGTTACTTCTAATGATTCAGAGGCAGCAGTATTGGATACTTCTAATGTTTCAGAGGCAGCAGTATTGGATACTTCTAATGATTCAGAGGCAGCAGTCTTGGATACTTCTAATGTTTCAGAGGCAGCAGTATTGGTTACTTCTAATGATTCAGAGGCAGCAGTATTGGATACTTCTAATGTTTCAGAGGCAGCAGTATTGGATACTTCTAGTGTTTCAGAGGCAGCAGTATTGGTCACTTCTAATGATTCAGGGGCAGCAGTATTGGTTACTTCTAGTGTTTCAGAGGAAGAAAGACTGGTGGTTTCTAATGCTACAAGGACAGCAGCGGTGGTAGCTTCTAATGTTTCGGGGGCAGCAGTATTGGTGGCCTCTAATGCTTCAAGGGCAGCAAGGGTTCTGGCTTCTAATGCTTTAGGGGCAGCAAGAGTGGTGGTTTCTAATGCTTCAGGAGCTGCAAGAGTGGTGACTTCTAATGCTTCAGGAGCTGCAAGAGTGGTGGTTTCTAATGCTTCAGGAGCTGCAAGAGTGGTGGTTTCTAATGCTTCAGGAGCTGCAAGAGTGGTGGTTTCTAATGCTTCAGGAGCTGCAAGAGTGGTGGTTTCTAATGCTTCAGGAGCTGCAAGAGTGGTGGTTTCTAATGCTTCAGGAGCAGCAAGAGTGGTGGTTTCTAATGCTTCAGGAGCTGCAAGAGTGGTTGCTTCTAATGCTTCAGGAGCAGCAAGAGTGGTGACTTCTAATGCTTCAGGGGCAGCAAGAGTGGTGACTTCTAATGCTTTAGGGGCAGCAAGGGTTGTGGCTTCTAGTATTGCAGGGACAGCAGTATTAGTGGCTTCAAATGTTTTAGTGGCAACAAGGTTTGTGACTTATAATTTTTTAGGGGCAGCAAGGACGGTGGCTTCTAATTTATTACGGGCAGCAAGAGTGATGGCTTCCAATGTTTCAAGAGCAGTAAGAGTGGCGGCTTTTTATATTTTAGGTTTTATTATTATTATTACTATTATAAAATGCTTGTTTCAATATGGAGGGTGGCATCATGAAAAATATATTGGGATTCATCCTATTTTGAGCCACCCTGCGTGCACTGTGGATGCTCATGTTGAAAGGTTTTAGGTCGGCTCTAAGGTGGTTAACTATGTTAGATTAGAACAGCCTCTGGCATGCTTCTTGGTTGAATTAGGTAGGAGTGCGTCTTTATTGTCAGACCTATCTGAAGGCGAATAACATGACAGAATGTGGGCAGCATGAGCTGTGGCTTTTTATAGTCCATATACTGTCATATACTATCAGCTCTTCTTCTCTGGCTATGCTCATTAATTAATTTTCATTTTAGACCTCTTCTTGTAAAAATGATTTTCCACTCAACTTATTGAACAGATTGTTAAATTGTGTCATATACGAGCTTAATTCAACTGTGAAAATTTTAGGTTTTTACCTCAAGGATAAGTGGCCTTTCAATGAGCTCAAACTTCATGATTAATATATATTTTCCGGTAGCTTTCTGAATAAATTCAAGTTCGTTATCTTTCTTTAGAATTATATTTTCAATATAAAAACGATGTGTGAATTTATCTGAATATTTTAACTTTTATTTTCCCGCACCAATTTTTAGTCAACATACAACAATTAGTTTTTCATCACGAAACCATATCGATTCAATTACCAGATAAACGGAAAAAATGAATTTTTTAAACAGATTTTAAACTCATATTCCCACAGTGGAACGTTGGGCCACTCTTATAAGAAAGTTACACAAATGGAACAAAACTAAAAAAATATAGCATTCAAAGGAAAAATCGATGAAAAAAGCGACATAATGATAACGACATAGTTTGTACTATAATGTCAAAATGTGCCAAGCAGTGAAAATCAGAGTAGTTTTTTGGTTCTAGGGCAATTCGTCGCAGGACATTTCGTCGCGGGCAATTTGTCGCGGGCAATTCGTCGCACGAACAATTTGTCGCAGGACAATTCGTCGCCAAAACTTGAAATGAACTGATATCAGTCAGTGGGAGAGAGCTCAATCACGTGTCGAGTGGTAGTTTATTTCACTTTTTCACGTCTCGACATACGTGTTTTCTTGTTCGACCAGCAACACCCTAACTTATTTAATTCATCTTCCAAAATAAAAAATGGGATTATCGGAAATAAGCCTATACTTCTACATGCAAGATCTTCGGGGTTTTGATGATGGGATATCCATGGATCGAAATAAGAACAGCTCGAGCATTTATTGATTAATCGCAATAAACACAATGGAAATTAACATTTAACTATAAGAAACTGTTTCGGTAAGTAGTCCTATAATGAAACGCTTTCACAACATCAAGCTTGCTGTAGATATTTTTGCCTTGAAAACGATCAATACAAGAGTTAATGTGTGCCCTTCTGAAAGCGATTAGGCATCTCCGCTACATTTAGTTTTAAAAAAAGATGGCCAGTCATGGTGACCTTGCGATGATTTCCGTCAGTTGAACGCCATCACCAAAAAGTATGCCATTCGGGCTTTGCAATGAACCGCAAACTTTCCAGCGTTTCATGGATTCTATCTTTCGCGATTTGCCATATGTTTTTGTGTATATTGACGATATTCTAATAGCTTCTACGAACTTAGATGAGCAAAAAATGCATTTGGAAACTGTAATGAATCGTTTGTGTTATAACAAATTGCATGTAGCCTTAGAAAAGTGCATTTTTGCTGTATCTAAGGTCGATTTTCTTGGGTATTCTATTAGCCCCGACGGTATTGTGCCCCTAGCAAATAACATGGAATCAATTAATAATTACCAATTGCCAATCGATTATGCTGCCTTGCGCGGTTTCCTAGGTATGATTGGGTTCTATCGGCGTTTCATACCTTCGTTTGCTGACAAAGCCGAACCACTCTACCAACTACTCACCACCTGCAATGGTAAAAATGTAAAGTTATCATGGACGGACGATGATTGAAGAACGTTCGAGAAATAAAAAGAAAACCTCAGTCAAGCGGTCCATCTGCACTTCACTGATCCGAAATCAGACACATTCCATTTAGTCACTGATGCGTCAAATTATGCCGTTGGAGCAGCCTTGCACCAGTCTGTTGGAAACGAGCTTCGACCAGTGGCATTTTTCTCTAAACGTCTCTTTACACCTCAACGTTTCTACTCTGCATTTGACCGCGAACTTTGAGCCGTCTATCTTGCAGTAGTCTACTTCAAGCCAGTTATTGAGAGTCGTACTGTTACCGTTTTCACAGATCACAAACCTCTAGTGAATGCTTTCTACAGCCAAACTCCACCGAAGTCTGATCGCCAGCAACGCCATCTGTCCTTCATTTCGGAATACGTCTGCTCATTTGAGTACATACGTGGTTCCGAAACTATCGTGGCAGATGCGCTTTCTCGTGCTGAGACAGAGAAAACTACATGCTCACTAGAGATGATGCTTCCAGCTTTGTCCACACTCAGTTTTGCACAGAAGGATGAGGCAGAGATTGAAAAATACAAAGAAAGATTGAAGTCTTTTCCTATCGAAGACACGAAATTATTGTATTGTGATACCACTCTTCTATATCCTCGACCCTTTGTGCCTCTGGATCATCGTATGGCAATTTTCAAACAGTTGCACAATTTGTCGCATCCTGGTGTGACAGGCACTACACAACTAGTGACTGAACGGTACTTTTGGCCCGACATGAGAGAAACATCAAAGAGTGGGTTCGAGGGCGTATCAACTGCCAAAAATCGAGAGTCTTTAAGCACAACAAAACTAAAGTCTAGCATATGCAGTTTCTAGCTTCCGACAGGTTCCAAACAATTCACATAGATATTGTTGGTCCTCTGAAGCCTTCAAAAGATACCCTTGCACCTTACCCCTGGGAGAAGCGATATTTGATCACTATGATCGACCGAGCTACGCGATGGTTTGAGGTAGTACCAGCTTCAAATATCACAGCTGAATCTTCTTCTTCTTCTTCCGTATATACTAGACTCAGTCTATATGTAGACTATTATGTCTAATAGCTTTAATAGTTTTAATAGTTTTTCAATGACAGGCCTCCAGTAGGGACTTGAAGGCATCTGGAGTGCGGGCCGATACGACTGAATCTGGCAGGGCATTCCATTCATTAATGGTGCTTGGGAAGAATGCATTACGTAGGTAATCAGCATGGTGGTGAGGCTCTAGGTATGCATGTTGGTGGGCGCCACGCACTGTCTTTGCTATCGGCTTAGCGTACTGGTGACTTTCGTTTACGGCTACTAGCTTGTTGTGGATTTTGTACATCAAGACTAGTCTTTGTTGTTTTGTTCGTTCGGCCAGTGGTGTCCATTTCAAGCTGTCCAGCATCTCGCTTACGCTTGCATTGTACCGCCAGCAGCCGGTAACGTATCTTGCAGCTGTCCTTTGTATCATTTCTATTTTCGTAATGTTGGCTCTAGTGTGGGGGTCCCAAACTGCGCAGACATATTCCAGATGTGGCCTTACCAATGCCTGGTAAGCTCTTGTTTTCAGCTTTTTGTTTTTAATCTTTAGATTTCTCCGAATGAAGGATAGGGATTTGCTTGTCTTTGACGTTATGCTATTAATGTGGGTGTTCCAGTTTAGGTTTTGCATGAGTGTGACTCCTAAGTATTTCGCAGTGTTGGTATGCTCTAGTATGGTGCCGTGTAGGGTATATTTATGCACATCTGGTTGTTGCTTGCGGGTGATTGACAGGACTTGGCATTTCTTGGGGTGGAATTCCATCATCCATTTCTGCTCCCATTGTGCGAGTAGGTTCAGGTCCTCCTGGAGGCGAGCAGCATCTTCGGGTTTGGTGACGGTGAGGTATGTTATGGTGTCGTCTGCAAAAAGTCTCACCTCAGAAGAGAGTCCTGTTGGTAGGTCGTTGATGTAATATAGAAAGAGACTTGGCCCGAGGACCGATCCCTGGGGGACGCCTGATAGGACAGTTCCTTCATATGATGACTTTCCCTCGAGGACTACCCTTTGACTGCGATTGGACAGGAAGCTAGCGATCCACCTATTCGTTTTGCCGTTGATACCATAGTGCTCTAGTTTGTGGATGAGTCTTGTGTGGCCAACCTTGTCGAAGGCCTTGCTGAAGTCGAGTATGATGACGTCAGTTTGTTTGCCGTCTTCTAGTGCATTAATTAGGTCTGCAGTGAATTCAATAAGCTGTGTTTCGCATGAACGGCCATTTCTGAATCCATGTTGGTATTGGTACAGAATGTCGTTTCGGTTCCCGTGCTTCATTATCTGACTGGTGATTATGTGCTCCATAATCTTGCATGCTATGCTGGTCAGGGAGATTGGGCGGTAGTTGCTGGGGTCGTTTTTCGCGCCCTTTTTAAACACTGGAACCACATTAGCTTTTCGCCATTCTTGAGGGACCTGCCCCGTGTTGTACGATTTCCTGTATATGGTGGTAAGGATTGGGGCTATTGACTGGCGTAGATGTCTGAGTATTTTGGGGCTTATTTTGTCCGGGCCAGGTGCCTTGTGTTCTTGCAGATTTTTCAATAGTTTTTCCACTTCTGGTACTGAGAACTCTATGTCAGCCATTTGGGGGTAGGATGTGATGTTGACCAATAATTTGTCGGGTAGTGGGGTTTCTCTGGAAAATATAGACTCGAACTGTATATTCAGTATGTCCGCTTTTATTTTGGGATCTGTGTCATGTTGGCCGTTATGGCTTAATGGGGCTAATCCATTTACGTCTTTTCTCTGGTGCTTTACGAATGTCCAGAAGCGTTTCATTCCAGTGTATTCATTACTATTGGGGGCTGGGGTGATCAGGTTTTCTACGTAGCTCCAATATGCTCTTCTCGTCTCACGTTGGATAGTTCTCTTGAGGTCTCTTAGTTCCTCCTCGGTATTATGATGTCTTAGATCACTGCTCTGTAAGACTTTCTTTTTTTTGTGCAATCTTTTTCTTCGTCTGATCATTCCCTGTATATGTTGTGTGACCCAGGGTAGGTTGACACTATCCTTACATGTTTTGTGCGGGATGTACTGATTGGTGTTTTTTTCCATGGATGCTTCAAATTCTTGCCATAGATCATCAGCTGAAGCTCCATTGTCTGCCATGGCGCTTATTTTTTGGCCGGTCAGTTCCATGGCTACCTCAAATTCTGGCCAGTTGGCCTTTTTGTACAGTGGGATTTGCCTTGGGGTTTGTTTGTGGCGTATGGTATTCAGCTTGAGGTCGAGCAGCACTGCGTCGTGATCCGAGATCCCTGGGATTACCTTTACTTTGGTTACTCGCGTTGGATTATTTGTGAGCACTAGGTCGAGGGTGGCTTTGCCGCGGGTGGGTTCATCTACCACTTGTTCATAGCCTTGTTCTATTAGTATGTCGGCAAATTTTTGATGGAGACGTGGGTAGTGGGATGATTCTGGGATGATGGTATTTGTTTTACCGTCCCAGCCTGGTAGATTGAAGTCGCCTGCTACCAGGGCGATGTGACCTTTTTCTTGACAGCAAATACACTTGAAAATTAACTTGTTAAGCTATTTAAATTATTCGAATTAACAATTTGTTAATCATTTTTAAAAAATGTAAAAAATAAAAAGAAAATATTGTTTTTTGTTTATTAAAATCTCCAAATGCTTAAACCGAAATTTATTCGTATGAAATCTGATTTATGAAATTAATTATTTCTCAATAACCTGAAAAACCTATGTTGAAATCTTAAAAAATAAGTATATATCTACATCAAAAAAACCTCAATCAACTCTCTTTAAATAAAACAAAAATAAATTTCTATTTACTATTTTGTTTTTAAACTTATTTAAGCTTGATGTTTTTCCATTATCATAAATTCAAACAAAAAATTCAGTTGGAAATGCTGCGTAAGATTAAAAATCAAAGTTTCTAAAAAATTAATGAAAAATAACAATGAGGAACATTTAATGAATAACTCAATAAATAAATTAAAGATCTAAAAAACGATAGTTTTGTAAATATGATGATGAAACTTAACTTCTAATGATAAAAAAGCGAAAAGAAAAGTTTAAAGAATAAAGAATGAAAAGCTGAATGGTGAAATGATGAAACATGTAGGTGAAAGAGTAGAGCTGGTGAGGATGAGGATGGTGATAAAAATAAAAGATGGTGGTGATGAGGATGAAGAAGATGATGATAAAATAACAAAAGCTAGACAAATTAATTTGATGATGGTGGTTTGTGGGAGTGTTAATGATATGAATATTGAAGAAAATATGGTTATTTATGATAATGATAATAGTGAAATGGAAATTAAAATTACAAATTTAACTGGTAAATCCAAAATTGGAAAACATGAAAAATACTAAAAACGGATAAAAAGTTGTATTTCAAAAAAAGAAAAAGGTTGCGAATGAGTTTGAAAAGAAGAATAGGATGAATGGGTTGAATGGTGATATCATAATCCACGTTGCCATGTTGACAACGACCATTGTTGCTGTGCAAGTGACGATGAAGGCGTAGTGAAGATGAAAGCAAAAGGCATGTAAGAGACTAGATGAATGTTGGCGGTTGTGGTGGTAATTGTAGTTGTATTTTAGTTGGTAGTTGTAGAATTGGTACTCGTAGTTACAGTAAAGGCTGTAGAAGGGGCCACTGTGGTGAGCGTTGTTGAAGAAGAAGCTGAAGTGGTTCTTGCGTGTCTTGCCTGTTTTCTGGAACTTTCGACGCCACCTCCCTGAACCGTCATTCATGAACGCCGAGGCCGATGTCATCGTCGTTTCCCTAAAAGACGTGTCGCCACTGAGGATATTCTTGTTGCAGTCACTGCTTGAAGCTAAAGAGCTGTTGCAGTTGTTGTTGTTGTGGTTGTTGTTGTTGAAGTTGTTGAAGTTGTTGAAGTTGTTGAGCTGAGACCGCATGAAAGCCATGTCAGAGTCAGCGCAAGGATCTGCAGAGAATTTTTGAATCTTTGGAAACATTAAAAAGGTTTAAATTTTTAAAATAAATAAAATGACATTTTCAAACTTTATTTTTATGGGTTCAAAGTATTTTTTATATAAAAAGAATTTATTTCAAGAATGCGGCTTTTCGTCTGAAATATTAAGCCTAAAGTGTTAATCAAGCTTTAAATTTTTTAAAAGATAAATTTACTTCAAGTTGAAGAAAAATCAATCAACTAAAAGATTGAATACATTAATAAACTAAATTAAAACTTTAAAATGAAGATTTAGAAAATGAAGTATTTAAAGCATGTTAATGCTTTTTTAAGAGAATGAAAAAATCAATAGTTTGAAGAAAAATAGGAAGATGAATGTCACAAAAAGAAATTAATCTTTTTTGAAACAAATTATTGTACTTATCGATCGGTGATAGAATGCAGACAAATTAAAGAAAAAGATGTCAACAAAATCAAATGTCATATTTATATGAAAAAAATTGATTAAAAAATATAAGTTTTCATGTTTTTTAATCGAATATATAAACTCCTTATTGAAAAAAGTAGATAAAATGAAAATTAATAAAATTGAAAAGATAATAGAGTTTCAGAAATCTAAACAAAGACGAGTTTATAATAATATAATAAATAAGTTTAAAAGTTTAAAAACGATCTGTGAGGAAAGTTTAAACAGAATAAAATTAAAATATTCAAATTAATAGAAGATAATATAAAAAATATATAAATAAAGTAATGAAACTATGAAAGTGATAAAGATTGCCAAATAAACGAAATTTTCAGTGGACTCGCCTAGTGTGTAGTGGAAATAGAACTTGTAATTGTTGATGTTTTTGTTATTGATGTTGTTGTTTATGTTAATTGAGTTGCGGATGTTGAGGTTGAAACTGTTGTGGCTGCTGGAATGGTTGTTATAAGAGTTGTAGTTGTGGTTGTTGAAGTTGGTTTTTTTGTTAATATTGCTTCGTTCATTGCTATTATTTTTTAATAATAAATGTGTCTGTAATTGCTTTTTGTTTTTTTGCAGATCTTGTTGTTGTCGTGGAAAATGTTGCTTGTTTAGTTGTTGTTGAGATTGTTGCAGTTGTTGATTTAGTTGTAGCTGTTGCTGCTGATTGACTTTTCCACATAGATTAAAAAAAATATAATTAAAAGTCATTAATAAAAAACTTCAAATTTAAAAAAAAGGTGTTATATTTTAAAAATAAAATGCGAGATAGAGTTTAAATACTAAGAAAATTAATAAATTATTTTGTATTAATAATTATAAATATGTTTTAATTAATATAATAAATAAAAATAAATAATCCAATCTGAACCTTCCAGATTTTTACCGTTCAGTGATCTCTCTTCTAAGTTTTGTTTTGTCAATTTTGTCTTCAGAATTTTTCTTTTCTTTTTTTTCAAATGGCACAATTTTTCTAGCTTAAAAACCATTTTTGACCCAACCGTTTCAAAACTCTGAATAATTATTTTTGCACTTAAATGAAAGATAGTTTTAAAAATTAAAATTATTTTGTTTAGTTTGAACAAAAGAGTTGAAACCCCTTATTCATATGTCTAAAAAAATTAATCAACTAAATAAATTCAGATACTAAAAATATTCTTAAATAATTATTTATGAAACTTTACCAAAAATTAGATCACTATTTATTTATAGTTTAACTTACGTAACACTGGTATAGGTTTTCGTTTTTCGCCAATAAAAAGAGCTTTGTGTCGATGCTCCACCACGATAAACAGCTCAGTCTTAGCACTTATCGGGATAAAAATTAGCAGTATTTAATATTTTAAACAGTTAATTAATACTAACTATTATAAATTTAATTTTCATTCAAAATAAGTCATCCATATATTTAAAAATTGTTATTAATTTCAATTAATTAATTAATTAATTAATTATATATTATTATGAATAAAATATCGTTAAATAGTTTTAAAACTAACGTGTTTTGTTCCTTCCACGGGAGTTTCCACTACGAACTTTTCGTACGCCACCTGAAACGTTTCTTAACTTCCTTCTGGTAGTTGCAAAAGCGGTAGCAGGCGTAGCAGTAGTAGCAGTAGTAGCAGTGGTAGAAGTAGTAGTAGTGGCAGCAGTAGTAGTAGTGGTAGCAGTACTAGTAGTGGTAGCAGTAGTATTGTTTGTTTTGAGAGAACCGCTCATGTATTTTTGGTGATAGTGATGGTGTTTTGTGGGGGATTTTTCAGAGTTAATCGTTGACATTTTAGGGAAAATTTGTTGATAGTGAGAAAAGGAGAATTGAGATGTTTGGGTTAAAAAATGAGAACTATTTGAGCTTGAGTATTCGTTAGGTGATTGCCTGTATTGTGTCTTTAAGGTTTTAAAATTAAAATTTTTGTGTCGAATTTTTTGTCGAGAATCATCAGAAACGTTTGAAGCTTTAGTGGATGATAGTAAAAGAAACAGTGGTTTGTTGGGGTGGTTAGGTGGATATATTTCTAGATGAATGGCTGGATGTATGGGTGGATGTATTGGTGAATTTATAGGCTGATGTAGAGAAACAAATGTGAACTGGCGTTTTTGAGATGAATCGTTAAAACGATTATTTTTATTGAGGTTTTTATTATTATTATTTCTATTATGGGATAAAAATGGATTATTACTCTCAATCAACCTTATTTTATTATTGTTGTTATTGATTTTATTAAAATTTTTATTTTGAACTTTGATATCGTTTTCAGAATAATAGTCGTTAAAATAAAAAGTCTCGTCATGATTTTTTTTGTCGTAGTTCTTATTTTCATCCTTCTTATCAAAACTATCAACGTTTTTAATTTTTTCCAAATTTTTTCCAAGTATTAATATGTCCAAACTATTTTTATAAGGAGTATTATAAGATTTTATTATTTCATTATTATCGTTCATTTTTCTATTATAATCCTCACCATCACCATCACTGTCATCATCATTATCACCATCGCCATCACCATCATCATCATAGTGAGAGATATCATTGTTACCTGATTCCTTTTTCATACGTTCATGAATGGAAACTTCATCATCATCATCATTATAGTTTTTATCATTCTCATCACCCATTTTATAATCATCATTAATATCCTCCTTATGACCAGCATCATCATCACCATCATCAACATCACCATCACCACCATCATCAACATCATCATCAACATCATCATCAACATCATCATCATCATCATCACCATCGTCATCGTCATCATCACCACCATCAACATCATCATCATCACCACCATCATCAACATCATCATTGCCCTCATCTTTCTCATTTTCGCTATTAGAATTTACATCAATAGAGATATTTACGTATTCTAAGTTATATCTCTTATGCCTATTTTTATTATTAACTTTTTTTTGGGTTTTATTAACTAAGGCATCAATATCATAACCATCATCATTATGATCATAATCACGATCATCTGCATCATCATCATCATCACCACCGTACACCACTTCGACAATGATCTCCGTTGGGTTTCGACATCCACTTTTGAGGATGACGTAATCACTTTTGTGTAGCGTCATGATCAAGGGATCATCATCATCATCGATATCATCATCATCACCATTATCATCAGCATCATCATCATCATCGTCATTGTCATCATTATCATTATGACGTAACATCCTTCTCGTTACATCTTCACCACGTAATCTCCTTGTCGGGAAACGGTCACGTGGTCTGGGCCTCGTCGTGTACTGACCCGTGAATGGGCAATTCGTCGCTTGCAAGTTTGAATCTTGAAGGGAAATGTCAAGGGGGTTGATGGCATTTTGAAGCAATAACTATAAATTGAAATGTATTGCATGAATGGATTCATTATTGTCTATAAAAAGAGAGAAAAAAGAAAAGAAAAAAGATGATTTAGGCTTTCCAGGAAAAGTTTTATGTGGATGAAGGTACCGTTAAATGATAAAAAAAACTCATGAAAGAGAACATTAATTAAATAAATAATAATAATAATGAAAGTTCTAGTGATAAAGTTTTTTAAATTGTTTAAACTATGACAAGTAGCTTTGAAAAGATTGAAAATCTATTCTTGTTAAGGATTTGTTAGAATTGAGATAACAATTATAAATAAAAGCAATTTATATAAAAAAAGATTTTGAAATTATTTTTATTTATTTAAATATTTCATTTTAATGTTTTTACAAATGTTGTATAGAAAAAAATGCAACTTACTCACTAGAAGTATTGTCTTTTCATTATCATCATCATCATCATGACCGTCATCAGCGTTATTCTCGCCATCATTATCAGCTCTCGCATCTGGTCTTTTCTCACGACTAATACCTGTTCCATTCCAACCTTCATAATGAAAATGAATCAAAATAAATTCCACTTTTAGTTTTACGTCATCACTATCCGCATAATTACCTACAACATTATTATTATTATTTCTTTGTTGTCTAACCACCACCATTATCATCCTCGTAATCGTCATCACTAACCATTCATCACCCCTCCCCAAGCTCAACCATACCTTCAACATCATCATCCTCATCATTATCATGGCCATCCTTGCCTTCTTCCTCTTTCTTCCTCTTCAGTGCATGGAGAGGTACACTGGTGTCTATTGCGGGGGATGAATCGAATGACGGTTTATCAATTTAATATGTGATCTTTCTGCTGTGAATTTATCGGGAGTATAGTGTGTAAGGCATTTATTTTTAATTTTATAAAGATAGAATATAATTTCATGAATTACAATGCAAATCAAGAAATTAGTTGAAAGGTATTTTTTAAATTAGGTTTGATATTTTATTATAGACCCTCTTATTTATGAGTATTTGAATGCCTGTTCTTTATATCCTTTATTATTAAAGAAATAAACTAGGAAGAGAAAATTATGATAATAAAATAGAGTAATTATAATAAAATTAATATTTATAATTATTTAAATGTTCTCAAATTCATCGTAAAGTGATAATGGGTGGAAATTTATGAAAACAGGTGTAACATTATTTTATAAACTAAAAAGTTGATAAAGTTCTTACAAAAATAATCATAGACCAGTACACTTTAAAATATACTCAAAAAACAAAGTTTAATATATTGAGCTTAGAAACGATTTTTATTTAATTATTTCTTTTTAAAAATGTAATAAATTATTTTTCTATTTCAATGAATGAATTCATTATTAAAATAATAATTTTCATTGACTAAGGATCGTGCGCTCACTTGCAATAAAAAGAAAAACAAGGAAAAAATTATTGAAAAAAAGAGTGAAAGTTAAAGACAGAAAAAAAATAAAAATGGGGGAAAAACATAATAAGAGTTATTAGAGAAAATAATTGGGGAAAAAGTAAATGAAAACGACTGAAACATTAAAAATGGATACAACGTTGAAAATTTAAGAATTTTAAATTAAAGAAAAGTAAATCTTTTGTAGAAAGATCTAAGCTCAAAGATTGGTTTCGAAATGATGGATGGGTTTGCGAAAAGAAGGAGAATGGGTAAATTGAAAATATTCTTAAGAAATGAGCATTGAATCAAGGGTTTTTTCGTATTTATGTAGTAGATGAATTGAATGAATGAATAAAGATGGATGAATGAATTTATAGAATAGATGAGTGGAGAGATGAATAAATATATTTTGAAAGCTTTAAAGATGAATGGGTAAATGGATAGACGAGTGGAAAGATAGATGAACGAACTAAAATGATGATTAATGTTGACTCAAATGAGTATTCAGTTGAATGCAAACCGATTGAATTTTGAAGTTCTAAAAACAAAAACTATTACAGAAATATTTTTTTAATAATAAAAGATGAAACAAAACTCAATCTAAAGAATACAACTCTTTATTAATGGCGCAAAAGAGCGAGAAGATCGGGTAACTATTTAACAATCGGTTGAAATTACCCTAAAGGATTTTTATTCGGTTTTATTTTCTTCTATTTACAGAGAATTTATATAATTATTTTCTAAAAACAATTTTTATTTATAAAAAAAAGAATATTACTTTGTGTTTTAATTTATAATATGAATAAGCTTTTATAAAAACTATAGTTTTAATTGGTGTTTCATTTAGTTACTTAAAAAACGATAAAGTCGTTACTATGATAATAATATAATAACCACTTCTAAATCTCATTTAATATTTAGACTATTATATGCAAAATAAATAAATTAATTAATTATCAAAATACTAGCTGTAAATGACAAAAAAGACTACTAAATATGAATTAATGACAATAAATAATTAAGTGGCCTGAAAGCTCTTTGCGATTACACCATTTAAATCATACACCTAATTGTATTGTATTGTATTTAATAAAGAAAATATGATCAAAAGCGATGGGTGAGTAGATGAGTGAAAGAAAACTTTGAATGAATGAGAGAAAAAAAATACGAAAACCTTTTATTAAGTAATGAAAAATAGGTTCAAATAGTGTTTAAAAAAAAGAAAATTTATAAAATAAATAACCAAAAAATGGATAACAAATAACCAAAAAATGGATTAAAAATAACCAAAAAACTTAGAGAAAAAAAAGTATAAAAATTGAGAAAAAAACAAAAAATACATTTCTAGAAATGAAACAATGTATTGAGAGGTATGAGAAACAACATGTGTCGCAGAGTTCTTGCCTCTCACATAATTCATTTTCGCTCCAGCTTACGATACGAAAGTTTTAAGCCATTCATCAATTCATTCATTTATATGTTATTTTATCTATTAGTTTTTTCATCAGTTGTTTTGTTTTTTTTTTAACCTATCACTTATTGTTTAATACATTTAATTATTCATCTATCGATTAATTTATCCTTCAACATATTCAAACATGATCTTTCACAATCGGTAATTTTTTTCCTTTCGATAGTATTTCTAATATTTCCAAGAATTAGTTATAAAGAAATAACTTTATTTTCTTTCTCAATATAATTATTTTAACAATTATTTATTCCTTTAACTGTTTCAGATTTCAACAGTTTTTGGGAGTTAGACTTTCTTATTTCAATTTTTTTTAAGTATATAAATTTAACTTCAATAATATGTAATAAATAAATGTCTTAAAATTTATAAAAGTTAATATTTTCATTTTGAATCATTTATATTCTAAAAAGTTTATTTCAAAAAATACCATTAATCATGTTTCATTGAATCTGTTGGGCTTTAAATTACAACTTTAAAAACAAAATGATTAATTCTTTGCAAAAAGAATCTTCCATGTACCTATCTATATATATCATGAACATTTTACAAATTGAAAATAGATTTTATTAATTCATTGGTTTCTTTTTTTCAAAAGTTTTAATAATTTAAAAGTTTTTTTCGTTCTTTAAGCATCAATATATATTGAATATAGACTAAAACCTTCTGAACAATTCAAAATATAACACAAATTAAATCTAACAATTTTATACGCAATCAATCATCTGCTCACTCAATTTCTTTTTCACTCCTTCAATTAATTAACCACGCATTTATCCACAGAGACAACTATCCATCTAAAAAACCATACATTCGCACATAATATTTCCAAGCATCCGCCCAGCTATTCATTTCAACATTAATTCAATTTGATTGTCCAATTAGTTTGCTGTCTTTAGAAGATTTATTATCGACTTAGAACGAAGCTTTTTCACCACTTGTAGTAATATTAACAGTCTGCAGCTTACGTTTTTAAATTTATATAAACAATTTAATTATTTTTTTAAACCCTTAAATGAATTAATTGTAATTTTTTGACAACAATTTTTTCTCAAGTTAAATTTTTGTTCGATTTTATTTGAAATTTAAAGATTGAAAAACTGATTTTGAAAAACTTTTCAACAAGACTAACGTGTTCAAAACATATAGAATAAATAAATAACCATTTCTCAAAATAAATATTGGAAAATAGAGTAAAATAATATTAAACTAGCAAAACATTTAAAGAAGAAAACATATTTCTTTAAATAAATGAATATTCGTTAATATACATTTTTGTCTAAGTGAGAGATGAATAAAAGATGAAAGATAATTTACTTAAATGAATTCTTACAACAGACTAATTATATTTTTGTAAAACAGTTTTTGAGTTTAGTCCTTTACATATTTTTTTCTTTCACTCACTATTAACATTTACAAAAGTATATATTTTTTAAAAGATGAACATTAAAAAAACCCATTAAAACTAATTACTTAATTCTAACTACTAACCCATTTTTTCTCACTTATACCCACTTTTCCACCACTATACACTTTTAAACCACCATCTTGACATCACAAACTGATTTTTTACCACCAAAAACCATCTTACCACTTACCTAGTGTCATAGAAATAACATGATCACCGATTTCCTTTTTGATAGTTAAGTAACTGAGCTGCGAAGAGCTGGATTAAGATGAAAAAACGGGATAATCGGAATCGAAGATGAAAATTAATAGAGTAATAATGTTTTGTAACAAATTAAGGTAGTTAAGGAATATGCAAAGTTTTAATGAGAATTACGTTTGTTTTTCACTAACCATTCATGTAGCACATTAATATAATAAAAATGGCTGAATGACGTCATTTCTTTATTGGTTGGTGATTGGCCGAGGGAAATATCTTGGAGGCATTCAATTTTGGAATTATTCAAATTTAACCAATGGGAATTGAGTCTAGAGAGTGGTGGGTTCAAGGTATGCCAATCAAATCCGAGAATTAGGTTAAAGGAATTGTACTCGGGAGATGATTGCTTCAATCGTTTATCGCCCTTTGGAAACGCTTCCTGCTTAGTTTCATTGGTTGCGTATTTATGCAACTTATTCATCTTTTTAACTCTTTTAATGTTTTTAGTAGTTTTTTGTTTGCCGTTTTTGCTGGCCCAGGTTTGTTTTTTCTCTCGCAGGTTTGTGGTTGGTAGTCGTTGCTGAAGCTGTGGTTTTAGGAGTTTCAGTTGTAAACGTTTTTGTTTAAAATGTAAGTTTTCGATTTTTGAAAGGTTTCTTTTCAAATTTTCCTCGGGTATTTGAGAAAGTCGTCTTTGCATAAATATGTTTGATATTTTATGAGTGTGTGTCATTGTTTTTATGTGTGGTTGCATGTGTAGTTGTGTAAGTGGTTGTGTGGGTAGTTGTGTATGTGGTTGTTGAACTAATCTAAGTTTTCCAGTGAAATCCACCCATTCAATTGAGGAAAACCAAATAGGAAAGGAGCATTTTTGTAAGATGTTATTATGGTTATTATTATTGTTGTTGTTGTTTTCTGTGCTTTCATCATCATAGTTATTGTTATTATTACTTTCATTTACCTTCTCATCATCATCATCATTTCCACTAATGACATTACGGCAATTTAACTTTTCAACATTATTTAATTTTTCATTTAAATTATCATTACTATTATTACAGTTTTTATCAATAAAATCACCATTATCAACATTAAAAATACATCCATTAGAATTTTTATTCTTTTTCTTTTTCTTTTCATCATTCGGTTGGTTATTAGCGCGGTCAAAGGCAAGCGGCCAGAATGTCAGATCTATGGAGGAAAAAGGTTACATAGACATAAAATTCAAATTGATTAAATAATACATCACTTGATCTTTGCGCTATACAAATTAATTGTTTTTGTTAATTTATTTTGGATGTTTTGTTAACAGAATTCGTAAATTAAGTATCTAAAATTTTTTTATTAATCAATTGTTTTTAGGTTAAAGTCATTAAAAAAATTGTAGCTTAAAAATTATTTTTTCAAAAAAGTTTTTTTTAAATAAAAACTTTTTATGCTGTCAATGCTTTTTGGTGGAAGAAAAAAGTGAGAAGTTGACAACACACACAGCGCGAGACATCATTTTGTGAATCAAACTTCTGAAGATGCGTCATTGTAGTAGCGCAAACGGATCTTCTAGTTTTAAAGAACTATTTCAAGCATTATTTATATAATGTCAAAATCTGAAAATATTTTTAAAACTTAAAACCCTCAATAACTTTTTTTTAAAATAAAAATATTTTAAAGAAAATCAATAATTTATTCGTCAACCACTTACCTTCGGTCATTTCCATTTCTATGACGTCACGGTCACTTGTTCCGGAAAAAGTTACACCACTTCCGGTTGCCGCCATTTTGAAGCTAGCGTACAAGATGGCATTGATCTTGCTTGACGTCTATGCGGTGATGATGATGGTGGTAATGATAATGGTGGTGATGATGGTGGTGGTGATTATGGTGGTGATGATGGTGGTGATGATTATGGTGGTGGTGAAAATGATGGTGATGATGGTGATAGTGAAGTAGACGTACATTTGTTGGAATTTATGGTAAAGGTGTGAGGCGAAGGGTAGTTGTAGCTAAAACTGTTTTGTAGTTTATAAAATACAAAACGATGACAAATATTATTAACGTGGCCACGGACGAGCTTCGAGATCACATTAATAACCACATCATGACGATAAAGAAGGGTTGAGTAGTGTTTTTATTAAAAAAGCCAAACATAGGCACAATTAATAAAATTTGTTTTGTTAATCATTAATCCGTTAACAAAACTTTAATTTTTTGAACGTTAATTCATTAACAGTTATTAAATTTAATTGTTTTTTTCTCTCCCATATAGGGCTCTTATGGAGCATCGACGCAATTGGGGGAAAGTGGAATACGAGTTCATGCTGGTGGAATTAACGCCAAGCATTATACCTCGATTGTCTGTGCTCCACGCTGTTTTAGAAAGATCTTAACAAGCGCTTGAACATTAGAAACTATGAATTCTAACTCCAAAAAAGTGGAGGATTGCTAGTCATACTGTTTAAGTCAGTTTCTGGTGTTATTCTAGAATTAAGCGAAAAAACGTAACAACTAACGCTAAACAGTGGTAGTTCACTGGCTTGCCGAATGACGAAGTCTTGGTGGCGTATCGGAAAGTTGGTCTACTTTTTATTACTTTTCTTTATCTCATAGAAAGATGTTCTAAATATTTCAATGAATAAATGAATATTAAAACAAAGCTAGTTTGGGTACAATTTTTTAATCTTTTGTTTTATGTTCTCTGAATTGAGCAACTAATTTAAATCAACTTTGTTGTTTCTATATAAGATAAAAATTGGGTTTTAATAAAATTTATAATTTATACAATTTTTCAAAGTGTTCCAAATATTGCTTGAAGAATAAAAGCTCGCTTTAATATTTGTATTTTACTCTTCAGTTCTACAATCACAGCTTTAGTTTTCTTCCTCTACCACACTATTTTTTTTCCATTAATATTTCTTTAAAAATTCTTAAACACAACCACTTTTTTTAAACAATACTACTAGCTTTTTTTTCAGCAGAGGTCACAAGATTTTGAATTAAACAAGCATAAACCATTTCCACATAACCATTTCCTAGTTTATTTACATTTTAAAATTTCATTTTAGCCTATAATCCCTTATCACAAAGATAAAAACAGATTTCATTTCATGGGCTTAAATATAAATAAGGTCTTTAGTAAAAAATATTATGTTGGAAAAACCAGCATCTAAACTGTGTTTGAAAGACGACTAAAATCTAATAGGTTTTTGAGTTAACTATATTTTTTTTAAACTGAGGTTAATTAGTTCGTTAATCGATTAAAAAGTTAACTTACATTTAAATCAATAACCGAAAGGTTAACTTCGTAAATACAATTTTAACGGACAAACGGTTTAGTGTTCAGTCTTAAGACTATATTATCTATAAAACTATTAGTTTTTTCCTTTAAAAATATTGTCTAAAAACTTTAACAATCTTTTTTTTAATCTAATTTATTCAACCTTATATCAATTGCCAGTGTTTACTTTACGAATGTTTTCAACATTCATCGTTAAGTTTTGTTTGCTTGCCGTTTAAATTAAGTCTTAGAATTTAATTCAAAGCAAGTTTATGATTTCATTGCATTGTCTAATGAAAAAACTCCCACTAGTCAGTCGGAAAAATTCGATTAAATCTAATATATAATTTGTTAATAACTTATTTTACTAATTTCATTCTTAGTTTTTATATTTACTTTTTTTTTAAATTGCAGCAGACTTTCAAATAGAAACACTAAATAATTCTTTTTATTACTCTCAAATTTATTGAAAATTCTTCAAAATTTCCATATATTTTCTTTTTACTATATTTTCGTATTATAATAATTTTAATATTTCCACTAATTTTATAACTTTTTTATTCTTTTCTCTTTCCTGATTCCATACTTTCCCAATGAGTTTCTGTGCCCATAATCTGTCTTTCTCATCCTTTAATATTAGAACAGGTGTCCATGTATTGGGATCAACTTCATTGTCTATGTTGATAAATAGTTAAGGTTGTTATCCAATCATAACTCGCCAAGCTTCAAGCTAGTTTGGGTTTATAGAAGGTTTTCTTCATTATTTTATTGTATTTTATGCTTTTAATATAACTAATTAAATTATTTGAAAAAAAATCTAAAATTATTTGAGCGTTTTTTCTGGATTTGTGTGAAAAAATATTTGTATTAAACAAAAACAGTTTTTATATTTGTTTTCAACTACTAATAATTTAAAACAATTTTTTAACGGCTTAGATGCTGGCTCGATACTCAAAAGTTTTTTATTTCGATTGCAAGCATTTGCTAATAACTGGCGTGAAAAAGACTGTGGAAACGTAAAACTAAGAACCACAAGAAAAAAACCTCAGAAGACTCATGTAAGACTTTCGTAGACGTGCTAACCGTACCAAAATATTGCGAAGAAAAATATAAATTATTTTTCACTCGTTGAAGAAGTTTGAACAACTCTTGTAACAGAAAATTACTAAAAAATAGTAAAAAAATAATTTGCAATTGTATATTTTTTTAACCTATTTTATTTTTCTCAACTGTGACCGTTGTCCAATTGAATTTATCAGTGATTATATTTACTACTGGAAGTGCCATTTATTGTGAGTGAGTTTTTTTTTATTAAAAAAAATATTTTTATCATTTTCTTCTATTTCAATTAAGTTTAAAAATAAAATAAAATTTGAATATTTATAATTAAAAGTGAGAAGTTTAAAAATAAGAAAATATTATCAAAAGATTTTTGAAAAACACTAAATAATAAACTCAAAACAAATCAAAGCGAAAAAATAATACCTCAAAAATTGCATAAAAACATACTATTTGAAAAGTATCTTAAAGAATAGGCATGGTGACGTGAAGGCCAATTATCCTCTTTCATCAGTGATGCTTTATAGGCAGGTACTACCGTAATGAGATGCTTACGGTCCATGAAACAAAGATTTTTTATTTAATATAATATTGAAAACGCATTTGGTTTTTTAGAGTTTTGAAACTTGGAAAAGTTATGATTACTTTCTTGAAGATTACATCTCTCAGTTTTGAAGTTTGACAGTTTATTAGTATATTTTGTTTAACGTTCGCGTTTTTTCGGGCGTGTGTGTGTGTGTGTTTGTGTTTGTGTGTGTATGTGTGTGTTTGTGTGTGTGTTTGTGCGTGTTTGTGTGTGTGTGTGTGTGTGTGTGTGTGTGTGTGTGTGTGTGTGTGTGTGTGTGTGTGTGTGTGTGTGTGTGTGTGTGTGTGTGTGTGTGTGTGTGTGTGTGTGTGTGTGTGTGTGTGTGTGTGTGTGTGTGTGTGTGTGTGTGTGTGTGTGTTTGTGTGTGTGTGTTTGAATGTGTCGTTATGTGTGTGTGTGTTTTTATGTATGGATATTTACATAAGTATGACTGCAAAATGGCTTAAATGGAAGAGTAAAGTAAAGGGTTTTCCAAAAAAAACTTCTCAAGTCACTTGGCTAATAAACGCAAAGCCGAATATATATACTTTTTATAGCGCTAAATAACAATTTAGAAAACATTTGAAGCAGTTTTGAAAAATGAAATCTCGTAAGAGGTCTCTTAAAGTTTTATTTGCTTTACTTTTATTATTTTAAAAGACTTTTTAATTTGTTTAGAAACCTTTCTACTTTTTATGTCTTTTCTCACACGATATTTTTTTTCCACTGATTGTTGTTTGTAAATAAAAACATATATCTTAAAAATTAAAACAAATTAATAAAATATATTTAAATAAACTATTTGAAAAGCGTAACTCTTGAATAATTTAAATAATGATTAAATCAGAAAAATTATTTAAACTTTCGATTACATTTTCTTATTTCATGTATATAAAAACGATGTTTAAATATTTATTTATTTTCTTTTTTTTTCGATCGATTTTTACTTATGAAACGTTTTCCATTCTAAAAAAAAGAAATAAAAAATTATGAAAAAATCTATTTTGTAAATTTAAATTTTAAAATAATTTTTACTTCAAATAATTAAAACAAAATAAAAAAGTTCAAAGCGTTAAAAGCATTTTGATTGCGATCGAACTTGATTGAGGGATGATTGAGTGCCTTGAATAAATTTTAAACTTTTAATACAAGAATGTCTCGGATATTAAAAAAGAAGGAATGGCAAATGGAAAGAAAGAACTGGTAAGACAAAAACTGATATGGTGATTAAATGATAGCCAAGGCAAAAGGAAAATAGAAATTGGGTCTTAGAGGAAATGGAGAGACACGGTGTAAAAGTGCTCGAAACAGATTTCAGAGAAAATAGGTTTAATGATTAAAAAGTGGTTTTGGCGATAGTAGTATTGATGATGACAGTAGTGATCGTAATAAAAATATGAAAAAGAAGAGTGATTGTAGATGACATTAGTTGTGGAGGTAAAGAAATGTTATAATTTCATAAAATCACATCGCATTTGCTTCAAACTCACCAGATAATAAAAGCTCCTTGGCTCATCCGTAAATATGTCTTTGACCACTGAATTAATAATAATTATTAATGAATTAATAATATTATTTTAATGATTTATATTATTGAAATTAATATTTTTATTATTTGTAAAACTTTATTGAATATCTTAAATCCATAATTATAGTTATAATAATCCAATGTATTATTAAACTTTTCATAATAATCCTATTTATTTTCATCACTATAATTATTAAAGTCATCATTATTATAATTATTCTTCTTTTTATTATATGATTGTTCTTTGTGTTATTATTATCGAATTTACTTTTCTCGTCGTTTTGCATATAACCCAGTGTAACGTGCCCATGTCCTTCAATCCACGTCGCTACACACACGAACGTTACCTCTGTAATTTATTCATAATTTATTCATAAAATAACCGTAAAACACCGCGTATAAGGCGCACTTTTTTAATTCTTATTTTTCAAATTTTTTCCAAAGATTTGAATTTAAAAACTTCGCAATAATAAATTGATAGATACGTCCGATTTACCTAGCTACTTAGGTTTCTTTATTCTTTTTTAATTTTTTTTTCAATAAAAAAACAGGTGCGCTTCATAAATGGTGTTTTACGGTAAAAATACACATGTTAAAATAAATGTGAATTTTTATCATATATAAATAATATATAAAAAATTCAGGCATTACGTGGTTTGTTCAGTTCTACACATTGCTTGTAGCATATAATATATCATATTGATGATCCTCCCAAACTGCCGAGATGCTTCCATACAAATGCGTTTGTTTGTATGTACTGACTTAATTGGCTACAAAAACGCTGTAAAAGGCAAGCTGAACTGAAAATTGTTTTTTATCATCGCTTCTTTTATTCCCTTCAATTTAATTACGCGGAACACATGATTACTGAGATTTTCATTGGTTTATTAATTCTTTCAGTATATACACTTGTTTTATCTCTATTATATATTCCAATTAATTGCTCGTTTTTACCAATTTTATCTAGAAGAACTCGCTTTTTTACAGAATTGATTTTTCAGTGAAATATACTTTTTTTTAGTTTAAATAAAATTAGATTCTCAACTTGACACTCTTTTTTGAAATTATTCAAAACACATTTTCTGGCATATCATTTCAACCGTAAAGAAACAATTGAAACAATTAAAAAACGTTGGTTGAAGTAGAAACTGAACTAAACTATTTTTCTACTTTTTTCCTATTATTAATTTTTAATTTTTAGACTGTTTCAAGTTTTTAATATTCTATTTCCGTATTATTCCTTTTACCAATCCTTTGACACTCTTTTCCCACCAGACTTTCAGTTCAACCTTCCACCCTTCCCTCCTCTGTCTAATCACCTTTATCAAAGCTGTTAGGACAGTTCATACACTTTCTGAAGCTGAAGAAAATGCTTGTCGGAGTGAAGCAGTGATGCAGTCGAGAGAGAGGACTGCGGCAGTAACAGGGTGGTGCTGATGATGATGATGATGATGATGATGGTGATGATGGTGATGGTGGTGGTGGTGGTGGTGGTGGAGAAGGTTGAGAGGTGGAGTAGACGAAATGATGAGCTTTTGTGATGGGACAGGCCTCTCTGGGACTTTGTACTGAATGAAAATGTGTGTTGTGTGTGTGTGTGTGGGTGTGTTGTGTGTGTGTGTGTGTGTTTGTGTGTGTGTGTGTGTTTGTGTGTGTATGTGTGTTTGTGTGTGTGTGTTTGTTGTGTTTTTTCGTGCTTGTTTGTTTGTGTATTGGAAAAGATGATACAAAAAAGTATCGGGCAATTATAAATATGATTTCGAATGCGGGAAAATATTATTATAATATTTATGAAACATTTATTTTACCGTGAGTTTCAGAACTTTCACAACTTTTAAAACTACATTTTTAAAGATCAATTGTCTTTTTTGAAATATATTTATTTCAAAAAATACATTTTATTATTTTTTCTATAAAATGTAACAAAAAAACTTTTTTCTTACTTTTTATTGACGTTTCATTCTTTCTTTTCTATTCGAAAATGTTTTTTTTTCAAAAACATGATCAAAAAATAATATGTCGTGTTTTTCATAATGAGAAAAAATTTCCTTGTAAAGATGTATTCGTTTTTTAATTTTTTACTTAGAATATTCTTAAACATATATTTTTTCCCTTTTTTAAGTTTTAAAGATGTTAATGAATAAAAAGAAAAGTAAATTTAGGGTTAAACTTCAAAATATTTCAAAGTTCTAGACTAATTAATTGAATAATTGAAGATATTTTCCATTCCAAAATTATGAAAATTATTCAGACATCATCTCCATTATCTATAAGTTATAAATCAAACCATCACCGCTACCTGGCATAAAATAGACCACTATTAATCCTGATCCAATCTTTTTAACGCATGATTATCATCATTAAGTTACTATTCTTTTAGGTCAAATCCCACTATCACTATTTTCACCATTTTCACCATTTTCACGATCATCATCATCATCACCATCATCAAGATCATTACCATCACCACGCCAATTTTCTTCCCAAGCTACCTTCCTGATGATGCGTGGCAAAATGCTCTTCAGTTATTAAATCGATTCAGCATTTAATATCTTTTATAAGAGTGTTTATGCGATTAAAAACGCAAAAAAACCATATACAAACACACACATACACACACACATACACACACACACACACGCACGCACACACACACACACACGCACACATAAACACACACATACAAACACACACACTCACTCACACCTACAAACACACAGACCTTTTATAAAAATTGTGATTTTATGTTTTAGAGATATTATTTAGAATACATGAAACACTTTCAACTTCGTTTCAACCTTTCTTTAACAATATTTATATAATCCTATACAAAAAACAACGGAAACTACATTCCAAAAAAATGCGAAAATTTATTAAACCTCACTAATACAAATATTAATACGCAAATACATAAAAGATATTTTCTTTACCCGTGTTGCCATAAAAATTAAACAATAAAAAAAGTTATAACTAACTAAAATGTATAAAAACTGGTCACATGACCAATTTATTGCAAGAAATTTTTGAGAAAAAAAAGACTTTATCAAATGATTGACATATAATTTTAAGTACTGGAGACTTTTGGATATGTATACAATTTGAAAAGAATACTTATATATTTTATTTAAAATAAAAAGTTATATTTAAAAAAATAGATATTCAGAGAGGAAATAAATTCTCATGAACGTTTTAATTAAAACCTCTCATGTGACATCTTTTTTCAAAAATCATTTTGAAAATGTGTCATTTTCTTGACCGCTATTTCAACTTCAGATAATTTCTCATCTTTTTTTTCTATTTTTTACTTTTTCATAATTTGTTAAGAAATTTGTATTCTATTTTTCATGAAAGATTTACCTTTTTTTTCACAAATATTTGATCAATAAATTTCGTTTTTTTCATAATTCATTTATTTTTTTTACAAACACTAATGTTTGAATAGTCAATCGAGACTTTTTTACGTGAAAATTTTTGGTTTTCTATTAAATCTCCGTCCACTAAACTCGTCACTTAGAAAGCATAATATTTCAGAAAATTATACAACTTGTCATTTAATTTTTTATTCTCAAAAACGTGTAATGAAAAATTTAATTTGAAATTTTCATGAAAAAGTCAATATTTCGTTTGCAGTGCTACTGAAAAAACTCACGGGAAAAGCCGTCCACTAAAGATCGCGTGTGACGCATTGCGCTAATTCTGCATCTTTCATACATGCTAGAGAACTTTTAAGTTTTGTGTATATTCTCTGCTCTCAAGTCGTTGAATTTACAATGTTTGCGATATGATTAACCGTTTTAATAGATCGTCTTCTTGTCATGAATGAGAATCAAAAGCGCCAAAAATTTAATTTGAATTTCTTCTTCTTTTTTTCCAAATTTTTAATTTGGATTCGACATTAAATTTTTTTAGTTTTTTTAATACATTTAGAAGCACTTGGAAAATCGAAAGCGTCGAAAAGTTTATTTCAAACTTGGAATATAAATATTTTTTGTATTACTTTAATTTTAACTTTTAAATGTGTTAGATGTTGAATGTGATTTTAATTGACTTATTCAAAAATAGCGCCAGTAAAAATTTTACTCATTTAATTTATTCATTGATAGTTGAAGTGTTCTAGTAGAAAACAATTTTTTAAATATCTTTTTCGATTTACAATAGTCAAATTATTTTATATATATTTTTTTATAATATTAAAAAACATTTTTTATATATTCACATAAGTGTGCGTGTTGTTTGTGCATGTGTGTATTTATGGATGAAAATATGTGTCAATTGAGTCTGTGTGAAAGCATGTGTGAGAGTATGCTTGGGTGGAAACTTTTAATCAAGAATTTAACGGCTTAGTAGGAGTCTACTTGGTTATCATTCATGCTGAGTCTGTCGTTGCTAGTGCCTTATTGCTATGATGAACACGAGTGAAGAGATTGGAAAAGACAAAAAGAAAGAGAGAAATGAAGAAAAAAATAAAGAGGGGGAAGAAATCAAAAGGAGAAAAAATCTTGGAAATTATTTTCATGAATACGGATTGATAAAAAAAGAAATGCTCTAATTAATAATATTTCGAATAAAATTAATTTTTTGAAAAAGACCATTAAAGTATTAAAACCATTTTATACTAACGTGGCTTAACAAATAAAAACTAAAAAAAACTAACAGATTGAGGACGTATTTAGCTAGAAGATATTTTGATGTTATTTAGCGCGAATATTATAGCGTGTAAATTCACGCTAAAATTTTATTTCAGGGTTAGGGTAAGGTTAGGGTTAGGTTAAACGTTGAAAGCGATTATTTTTGTTTTTATTGAGTTTATATATTTTTATAAGTTATATTAAGATTTGTGATTGAGGTATTTTGATATCAACAAAGAATAAAAACTTGGTGCAGATTTTTGTATTTTATATCTCTCGCTAAATAACATTAAGCGATTGAGGAAGCACGGTTGATTTTTTAAGGCGGATTTTCTGGAGCTTGGTTTTTCTTCGAAAAGCTACTTTCTCTCTTCAATTGTTGGCATGATTCAAAGAGTCTTCTGTCAAAAACAAAAATTTTATGAGTTACTTACGGTTTAGAAGGGTCTTTCGATATTTTTGACGACGATGAGCGACATAGAAAATTCGTTGATATCGATAAAATGTTTCTCATACTCATTATATTACCAAAAAACAAGCTTTTTAAAGGTTTGACAAGTTGAAATAAAACATTTATTTCTAAGAGCCACTTTTATCTTCAAATTATAATCGTTTACAAATGTTTAATACATATATTATAAAATTTATTTAATAAAGCTAGTAACAATAACGCAAAATATTTTTCTAATTTGAAATCTCTTAATATTATTAATAAAAGAGAAGTGTTGATAACTATTAGTTCTGAAATTAACGGTTGGCTAAGCTACGCTAGGCGTGACGGGTGCCATCAAGCGTTAAACAATTACGAGAATCGCATAATAGTCGACCAGCCCCCCCCACACACACACACACACGCACGCACACACACACACACACACACACGCGCGAACATAAAACGGTCACTAACAAGCCTTAACGAGGATCTACTTAATCAATCCAGCTACGGACACACCATTCATTTAGGCGCTTATGACACCTCCTAGGCATTAAAGATGGACCTGTGTCGTTTAAGTGGACTATAAACTCAACGGGTGATCGGAGGATATGCTCGCTCGTACACCGTTGAAGACATAGACTAGCCCTGGGACTTTAGAGGAAATTCCTGGTGAAGTCTCGATCTATTTGCCGTCAAGCCTCGAGGAAACTCTGATGAATCTTCCGTGGTTCTATTGCAATCTTGAGCTGTCGACATCAATTACTGGGCTGTTTGCCATGTAGACGTATTAAGCGGGTGTGGCAGCTCACTAAATAAACGCTTGCTGTAGCGAAAAAGATGTTTACAGTTTTCGTGACTTTTTGAAAAAGTTCACGAATTGTCAGTAGAGAGTTCGGTGGGGTTCGATCGACATGATTGGTTGAATGCGTTTGTGAGAGTTAAAAGATCAAACTTCGTTTTTTGAAACTTTAGAAAAATCATTTTTGTCTTTAAATTGTTTTAACGATGATCACAAAAGTTCGAAGGAATTTATAAGCCCCAAGGCTAAGTATGTTTCATCTCCAAACGGTTAAAAGTGCACTTGAGTACGACTGGAGATCACTCAAATGGCCTATTTGTGTGATGTTTCTCTTTTAGCCTATCATATATCCGTGTGTTGGTTTGTCTGTGTGTGTATTCATTCATCCCTCCAACAATCCATCCATCAATCCATTCATGCCCATTACAACGACACTCTGAAAAGACAGGTTAGTAATGGAATTTTAAAAGTGAGACTTTTGATCGACACAGAACTTGAGATGTGGCAGTTTTAAAAAAAATAGAAAAATAATTTTAAAAGAAGATATTGATAATCTTGATGGTTTCGAGAATGCTAATGATGGTTATAGTTGTGATAAGAAGAATTGGAATAATGGATACTGGAACAGTGATGAAAATGTACTGATTAGGTGAACTATGGAAAAAATCAACCGTTAATGAATATAATCATGTTGGTAATGATGATAAAATAAAATAAAGACAAAAAAAGGCTCATAAATGGTATAAGGGAAAAATAAATGATAATGAGACTGACAAAACGCTGTGAATTGTTAGTCATTAGAATGCTAATCGTGGCGAGAGTTTTTATGGTCCTTAGACTCTCTGAGGTCTATGCCACTTTAAGAATAATAATAAGAAGTCTTTTTTTTCCTATGGAATTAAGTTTATTTAGAAATTATTTCTTATATAATTTTTATATATTAATATTGAAATGTCTTTTATTGAATATTGTTGCAGTGTAATGTATTTGAATGCGTTCTATTAAATTTAAACCCTTAAAATTATTTTTTTCTTCTAACAATAGCTTTTTTGTATTTCACAAAATTATGTTTTACTGTTTCACGATTCTTTCAATTGTGTCGCATTGTTTCAATGCGTGGATGCGGTTAATCTACAATGGAATTATACTCTCCCGTTGTAAAGTTTTTTTATACTTTTAGATTCTTACTGAATTGCATATTGTCTGAATGTTTAAATAGTTTAGATTGAAATTTTTTAAAATGGATGATATGCGAGTGGAGTGAAATGGGACGGGATTAAGAGAAGATGGTGTGAAGTTAAAGGATAGATATCATGCAATAAGAAGTATTGTCAGTAGTAATGTCAGGATGATATGAGAGTCAAAGATAATAAATTGGATTAATAGGAAATTATAAACTGGTTCAAAAATACAGGATTGATATTACAATGCCATAATAAAATACCACTACGAATATTATTAACGTGGCGTAAACCCAGATGAATTCCAAGACCAACAAGATATTGGAAACTTCTTGGCTATTACGGTACTTACGTTTATGATATGGTATGAAAGAATTCCCTAAAAGTCGCTTCATTCAAAACTCGTTTTTTTCACCTACAACTTGCCTTCTGATGTACTTTATTGTCATACAAAATTATTTACAAACTCAAGGATACTTATTAAAAACTCTAAACGAAGAAAAAATTGTTAGAAATAATAGAAAAAATAATGAGTTTTATCATTTTAGTGAAACTGTGCATCTAAAAGTAAATAAATTTCTGACTTTCCAAAATAAAATTGATTGCTAACTATTTCTTCTCAAGAACCTTTGATTACTTTTTTCTGTTTCATCCATTCCTATTTCAAGTTTATATGTATTAATTGGCAATTCTGTAAATCAGCATTAGTAACGCTTTTATGAATAAAAACTTGTAATTCCTAAACTCATACGTTTTGCAGTTTAAGCAAAAAATAAAAATAGTTCTTAAACGAAAGATGGAATAAAATGAATAGATATAATTAAAACATACTAAATATAAAAGAAATAAAGTTATATAAAGATTAATTCTAAAATATTTTTTACTCATGTTTTTTCTTTTAATTTAATTATTATATGAAATTGAAATTACTCGAATAAACATCGAATTCTAAAAATATACAATCTTATAAAATCTTTTAAAGCGTTTTTACTTTTTAAAAAACTTTTAAAGTACTTTATTTATCAGCAAGTTATTTTTTTTTATCCATCTTTTTCAAATTTTGGTTTTGATTTTGGTTTTAAATTTCATTTTTTATCTTTGCACTCATACTTTTGCCATCAACGATTCAAAAGTAGCACGATTGTATCTATTTATTCATGTATAAATAAAAAAAAGATATTTAAAATAACTAAATATAAATCTTATAAACAAAAAAGCTATAAACTTTTTTAAGATTAATTTAAGATTTTTTTTAAATCTTCACTGGAAAACATTTATATTTATAAAAATATTAACGAAACTGGCATAGAAACGATTATATCACAAGATTAAAACTCACTAGCCCGTAAAATGAAAATAACGGAAAGGAAATATGAGCAAAATAATTTTTAAATTAATAAATTATTTATAGATAAAAAATATATTAAAACAAAAATTTTATGTCTAAATTATTAATTGGGGAAAACACTATCGAAAACGTACGGAAATACCAGCATTAGCAGGAAATTTCCATAAAAGCATTTGGATTACAAAGATATTTTTATTTTTAAAAGATATGTTATAAAAATAGGTGATGAGTGTTATTTTTCAAAAGTTTCTAATGTAAAATATAAGAAACGTAAAAATGTATCTTAACCGGCCCTGGCGTATAAAAAAACTTCTTATTTTGATTCTCTTTTTGTTCACGAAGTTTAATTAGCTTTTGGCTGCACCTATCTTTTCTCCAAAAGTTTTGCCAACTAGGGTGTTTAGGAGTCAAACCTAGAATCAATGATTTTAATATAATGTTTAAAAATATTATTTTTCACGTCATTGAATTTATTTTAATATTGACAATTTTACACAAAAGTAATCTATTTTTGAAGTTTGAAACTCATTTACATTATGCATATTGCAATGATCTTTTCCACAAATAATTTGTTTCAGTTGTCGTGAGTAAAAACCATTTCTCGGTTTTTACTTCAAAAAATCTTTATGCTCATACCGATTCGAACTCTTTGATTCTATCATTTGTATGCAATTAGTAATAAAACTAGTAGTAAAAGTAGAAGTAGTAAAAGTATAAGCCGTAGTAGTTCTAACACTAGTATATGAGCGTTAGTAGTATTAGTTTCAATAGAAGTACCAACAACAGAAGTAGACGCAGTACTTTGTATTAACAGTATTAAACTTAGAAACGGTAGTTGTAGCAGTAGAAAAGATACTGAAACAGTAATTGAAGTATACGATGCTGCCAAATGAAGCGACGAGGCGTAGAGCAGTGAAATCAAAGATCCACCGAAGTCACGGTGTCATTTAGCGATGATCTGGGTCGTAAATACACACATCAAACCAGAACTTGTATCCATCAAAGCTTAATGATGAAGTTGAACATTTTTTTGTGTTTTTTAATTTAATTCTGAAAAAATAATTATTTTTGTTACTATTTAATTTTTATCTATAAAAAATGTATTTGTTTGAATAGATTGAACAAAAGCGTATTGAAATCATGAGAAGCTTATTTTACTGGTGATGTTGCTTTGCAAAAAGCAAACAATTCCAACTAGAAAGAGTTTTTTTCATATGTATTATGAATTAATTTACACATAACTACCAAAGATAATTATGAACAAAATATTTTCAAAGTTAACAATTTTTTTCTCTCAAAAACTTATCAGCACAGATGAAATAAAGAACAAAAATATTTCAGACAAAAAATAAAAAATAATTTTTATTATTATTAAGATTCTTTTGGTTTCAATAGATGTGATTTGCGTTTGGATTATGTGGCCACAAAAGCATAAGTTAATGAGCTTGAAAAAAACTATTCAATTTTTGGCATATCAGTTTCGAATAACTGTTTATCTCTATAAAAAACAATACAATTTAACAATCAGTTTAACCTTTTTTTAAACATTTTAAGTCACTCTGAAAGTCCTAAAATGGTTTTAAACCTACAAAATCACTGTTTTTATTAACCCATAAATGTAACTTTCATGAAATAACATCAAATTCACAAACCTAAAATTTTTTTTATTGAAATAAAATTAATAAAAAAGATTTTTTTACTTATTTTAAAAAATCTATTTGCCTTATAACTGGTTTTCGTATACAGTGCAATGCACTGTCAGTGCATACTATACACCACTTCGAACAAACTATTTTTATAACTGTATTTAAAAATTATCACAACTTCGATACAAAACTTGTGTGTCTGTGAACCCCCGGGTGACATGTTTATTGGAAACTCCGAAATAATCTTCATCTTTGATGCGCCTTTTGTGTCCGTCACATGAATGAAAGTGAATTCGTTTCTAGATGACGTTAACTTGAAGAAAATTATTTGTATTAATTTTAATATTTTATTAATTATTTATATATACGAGTCATTTTATATATCTTTTTAGAATTATTCATTTATTTATATAAACATCTATATAAATATTTTAAAAAATATTTTTAATTATTTTTATTACTTGGTTTGTGTTCAAGTTTTTTTTAAATCTTTTAAAAACTAGATTTTAAAAGTTAATTTTTTTTTAGATTTATGGCATTTCATTACTTTCTTAAAAATTTATTTCTTATCTATTTATTTGTTTTCTCGGCATAAACATTCTTTTATTATTTTTATAATGAGAATAAAATATGTTTTTTTCTAATAGATTTTTTTCTTGATATATTTTAATCTAATTTTTTGAAAATAACAGAGCAGTTTAAAATTTTAAATTTACTTGAATATTTGATTAACATAAACTTCCATGATTAATATATTTCAATTTATAAGCCAATTTCAGGGTTTAAATTATGACAATAATCTGATTAACTTCGTACTAAATTCACAAAATCTTTTCCTTACACTTTCTCTTCCACACTCCCATTAAATCTCTAAAAAAATATTCAAAAAAGACTCTCAATTATTTATCAAAACTAAATTTCAAATTTTCCAATATTTTAATGTTCACACCTTTCATTCCACTTCCCTTTCACCAGCCAACCTTCTCCCCATCCACCCACCTCGGACGTAAGTAGAATGGCTTACGGTTCCTTCGAATCTCTGCAGACACATATCTACCGAAACCTTTACTACAACCTTTCTTGCACCATCAATTCTTCTTTTCTCTTCTAATTTTATTTAGTTAAATCAATTATTAGTGTTTAAATCTATGTTATTAATACTAATACTCCTATTATAATGATCAAAGTGTAATATGCTATTATATCTTTGGTCTGCATTACCATTAATAATACTTCCACTATCAACTATCAAATAAGCATTATCAGATACACCATCATACTTTTTAATACTACTATTCGTACCGTCAATTCCCTGCTCCCAAGTGAAAGGGCTCTTTTCAGAAGCTGCTTTGAAACACTGTGCTGCGAAAAAAAAAATTTTTTTTAGATTGACTTTAGATAAAAAAATATTATTTCTCAATTATTTTAAATTTGAATTAATGAACATTTTACATAATATAAAATAAAATAAAAATGTTTTCATCCAAACCCAAAAAGAAACTAAATGACGCTTATGACAAGGAGATGACTCAATTAGGGATTCGTTAGTGGGTGAAAATGATTTTGCACTACGCCAAGCACAAACAATTAACTTGATCTACAAGCTGCTACCCACATCAAAATCCTCATCATCATCATCCTCCCCATCATCATCACTATTATTATTATCATCATCATCATCATCATCATCATCATCATCATCATCATCATCATCATCATCATCATCATCATCATCATCATCATCATCACATCATCATCATCATCACTATGGGCTCACTGGTGATGAGATGAAGGACGTTTTGGTGAAGGTGGTTGATTCGAACGCACACGAAGCACTCTTTATGCCTTGGTGAGAGGTTTGATGAGGAATTTGGATCGTATTAGAACGTTTTTTATGTTAACTTTAGACTTTCTGCCTATGTTGAGTGAGTAGAATTGTGGGTATATGTTAGAGAAAAAAGTTAAAAAATGAAAAGCTGAAATGTTTTAAAGTTGAGGCATTTATATATACATGAATAAAGTTTATTATTTAGAAGTTCATACAAACTTTCAATGTGATTCGAATACAAGATTTTAAAGATTAAACTCTAAATAAAGTTTTTAACGAATATATATAAAAAAGAAATAAAATATTTGTGAAAATGTTTATAAAATAAGCTTTTCAAGTGATCGTTTAAATAATTTCTTTTTCATTTTTATTTCGAAATTCTCACTGAAACGAAGAGATTAAAATGAATAAACCCGTAATAATGGCATTAGACAGCTGCTTTATTAATTCTCTCTCCATCTATAATGTCCTTTCTTATTTCGACCCTCAATTCCGACAACCTGCCACTACTAAAACAACGCGCATAATGGCTTCTACTGAAGGATTTAATCATATAAATTGCCTTAGTGTTCGATAATAAAGTATCTTTTTGGTTTTAGGGCTTTAGGAATTTTTAAAAGATGCGGTGGTAAATTAATGAACAGCAGTAGAAGAATAGTAGCAGTATTATTATACGTTGCATGAATAGTTTTAGCACTGTAAACAGCGAAAAAAGTTGTTTTAATTTAAGTAATGGATCACAATAGCCGAGTGTCAATGATGCACGACTTTACTTCAAAGTCCGTGGGCATTTTCCATCACCTAGTAATTAAGACAAATTAGTGAAAATGAGAATTTCTAACATTTAGAGATAAATAGTTTTTCATTGAAAAACTGTGTACACAAATTATAATCTCGTAATTTTGAAAATTTATAAAACTAAAAATATTAAAAAACTATTTATTTATATTTTATTCAACAAAAAAATTTCAAAATGCCATAAAGGATGTCTTGGGAAATCCGAGTCGCAATCTTAAACCTCTATAAACAGATCATATTTTATTTTGTTTTGCCCTAGCACCAGAATATCATTACTTACTTATTATTGCCTATTATTCTGTCCGGGACACTACCGCCAAGCAGCTTCCACCAGGCGTGTCAATCTTGAGCAAGTCCTTTCAGTTCATTTACTTTCTTTCTATTTGTCTTGTGTCAATCTCCAAATTTGGCACCAGGTGTTATAAAGGCGTCTATTTTTTGTGTAGAGAGTTTCAGAAGCCTGGCATGTTGCACTGAATGCTGGCTTATCCATCTCTAACGGTTTTTCAGAACTTCATTCTCAAGATGCAGTTTGTTCGTCATTCTCTCTAAGCATTCGTTTGAGACGAGCCAGCCGATCTTCAAGTAGCTCCTCAGACAGGCATTCGTGAAGACCTAAAAGGTCCAGACCCCAAGACCTCCCAGGATCGACGCCCATGGCAGCAACAGTAGACTAGAATTTCATCAACTTTAACAGTAGTAAAACAAATAGTAAAAACAAATGCAACAACAGTGATACAGCAACATACAACAACAGTTCTACAACAACATACAACAACAGTACTACAGCAACATACAACAATAGTACTACAGCAACATACAACAACAGTACTACAGCAACATACAACAACAGTACTACAGCAACATACAACAACAGTACTACAGCAACATACAACATTAGTACTACAGCAACATACAACAATAGTACTACAGCAACATACAACAACAGTACTACAGCAACATACAACAACAGTACTACAGCAACATACAACAATAGTACTACAGCAACATAAAACAACAGTACTACAGCAACATACAACAACAGTACTACAGCAACATACAACAACAGTACTACAGCAACATACAACAACAGTACTACAGCAACATACAACAGCAGTACTACAGCAACATACAACAACAGTACTACAACAACATACAACAACAGTACTACAGCAACATACAACAACCGTACTACAACAACATACAACAACAGTACTACAGCAACATACAACAACAGTACTACAACAACATAAAACAACAGTACTACAGCAACATACAACAACAGTACTACAACAACATACAACAACAGTACTACAGCAACATACAACATTAGTACTACAACAACATACAACAACAGTACTACAGCAACATACAACAACAGTACTACAACAACATAAAACAACAGTACTACAGCAACATACAACAACAGTACTACAGCAACATACAACAACCGTACTACAACAACATACAACAACAGTACTACAACAACATACAACAACAGTACTACAGCAACATACAACAACCGTACTACAACAACATACAACAACAGTACTACAGCAACATACAACAACAGTACTACAACAACATAAAACAACAGTACTACAGCAACATACAACAACAGTACTACAGCAACATACAACAACAGTACTACAACAACATACAGCAACAGTACTACAGCAACATACAACAACAGTACTACAGCAACATACAACAGCAGTACTTCAACAACATACAACAACAGTACTACAGCAACATACAACAGCAGTACTACAACAACATACAACAACAGTACTACAGCAACATACAACAGCAGTACTACAACAACATACAACAACAGTACTACAGCAACATACAACAATTGAATACCTGCTTCTCAGAAAAAAGATCTCTTCATTCCAATGGAGAACACAAATGCCGAACGGGTTGATTTCGTTTTCGGTGAAAGTTATAACCTCGTTATAAATATTTTGATTATTATCTTTATTAATATAATTATTATTGCTATTTTTGTTTTTATATTTATTGTTATTATTTGTGATATTGCTGATTTTTTCGGTATCGTTTTTGCTTTCATCGTGTTTGTGGATTTGAGAGTTAAGAGAAAAGTTTTTTTTATTATTATAACTATTGCTGGAAGTATGTTCATTTTCAGTAGAGTATAGATTATTATGATTATGTATTTCAGAGTAGATTTTATTATGCATATTTGTTTTATAACTATTCATGTTTTCACTTTTATCATTCTTGTTATTAATCTTATTAGAGTAGTGCTTGGTCATATAGACAGGATTTGACGTCCAACGACCAGCCAACTTTTTTCCGAAGTTGCAATTTGATATATAAGCATTATTATTAAGATGATTATTTGTTCTGTAATCGTAATTTTTAGAATTATTATAATTATTTAAGTTATTATTATTAAAATTATTATTATAAGTTTTCAAGATTTTAGGATTAATAGCATTATTGCCATTAAATGTACTACCATTTGCATTTACTTCCTTTTTAATTCTAAGTTTTGACGCTCTTTTTCCTTCCACATTCGATGCATTTATAAAATTATTCGCGTGGTTGAAATTGCTATCATTCTTAATTATTCCATTTTTCACTTTTTCGTTTCTAATCCTTTGTATGGATTCTAGTCGCTTATTTATCGTTTTGAAAACTTCCTTTTCACCATCACTCTTGCTTTGTGAATCTGAAAAATAATAATTTGCTGTTTTATTAGTTTGGAAAATAATTTTATTTATTTATTTAATTTTTTTTAATTGGAAAAAAAATTAGTTTAACCAATTTTTTTTGAATAAGCTAAAACAAGTTAAAAAAGAGGTTTTAATCAATGTGGTTTTATGCTTTAAACTGAATATATGATTAATGATGTGTTTAACCGCCGTCAGTCTCAGGCATCAGTGCTGATGACTATCACGCACACCTCACAGAGAAAGTTGCGTCGGCGAGAAGGTCAATCAATGCCCAAGATGACCCAACATTTTCATTCTGCGAGCACGGGCTCAGTTTGAATGGGTTCAGTATAGTCGACGAAGAAGAAGTAGTTAGGGCTATTCAAGGGCTTCCGAATAAGCAGTGCTCGAATGACCCGGTTCCTACATGGCTGTTGAAGGAGATATCTGGAATAATTGCTCCTTTTTTAGTGAGCTTATTCAACAGGTCTTTTTCGGCAGGCAGGGTTCCGAAGTCTTTCAAGTCGGCCTACATCACGCCACTGCTCAAGAAGCCAAGCCTTAAACTCACTGAAACTTCGTCGTACAGGCCTATTTCAAACTTGAGGGTGTTGTCCAAACTCATGGAAAGATTAGTTCTCCACAGAGTAGTCAACTACCTCGCAGAATTTCACCTTTTCCCTCCCTTGCAGTCAGCCTACCGTCGTCATCATTCGACAGAAACTGCCATAACCAAAGTCTTTTCAGACATCGTTAGGGCAGCAGATGACGGTAAGCTTACATTGTTAGTTTTGCTTGATCTATCGGCAGCTTTCGATCTGGTAGATCACGCAACACTGCTCCGAAGACTGCACATCTCCTATGGTTTCTCAGACTCTGCGTTAGAATGGTTTAGGGACTACTTAAATGACAGATGTTTTGACATCCGCTGTAGTGGGACAAAATCGACAATGTCGGTTTCCGCTGTAGGAGTCCCCCAAGGTTCAGTTCTTGGTCCTTTACTGTTCTCTTTGTACACTGGAGATTTGGAAAGAATAGCAGCTAGACATGAGCTCGCTTTTCATCAGTACGCTGATGACACCCAGATTTACGGTCATTGCATTAAAGGTCATCAGGCTGATCTGCAAGCAAGGGTGTCATCATGCATTGATGAAATTGCTGCTTGGATGAGTGCCAATCAACTGAAACTTAACTCCAGCAAAACTGAAGTTATCTGGCTCTCATCCCGTCGAAACTCTACTCACACTCCCAAAGATCCAGTTCGCATTTGTCAGAACGAGATAATTCCTTCCGATAGTGTCAGAAACCTAGGAGTCTATTTCGACAAAGATCTCACCATGACGACACACATCAACAAGATGACTCAAACCTGCTTTGCTTCTTTACGCCAAATACGATCCATAAGATGGTTATTGACCAAGGACTCACTGAGAACATTGGCTTCTGCTTTGGTTCTCAGTCGAATTGACTATGGCAATATTATTCTTACTGGGTTGCCAATGAAGCAGCTGCAGAAAATTCAGTCTATAATCAACACCACAGCTAGGCTCATAACAGGTGCTAGAAAGTATGATCACATCAGCCCTGTTCTCAAGGAGCTTCACTGGCTTCGTGTTGAAAATAGAATTGAATACAAAAACATCTTGTTAATGCACAAGTGTCTGTCTAATGAGTGCCCAGATTATTTGTCGAGTAGCATTGTCATGAGAGCAAGTCTTCCCCAGAGGGAAAGACTCAGGTCTGCTAGGTCAAGAGATGTAGTTCCACAGAGCTACAAACTCAAGTATGCAGGTGCAAGAAGCTTTTTTGTTGCAGCGCCGACTCTTTGGAATAGTCTTCCCAATAGACTCAAATCCCCGAGCTCGACCGCGACATTTAGCCGTTCCCTGAAAACGTACTTGTTCGACCGATCACAATAACTTACAAATTTACTGCTCATTTTTCATTAATCAAATTCTTGCATCCCAATTTCATTCTTTTTTTATATTTATACAAATGGTCAATAATAATTGTAAAATAAATAACAATAATAATAAATAATAATAATAATATAATATAGATATTTACTTTTTTTTTCTTAAATTTATTGTTATTATCATTTAAGTTTCAATCATTAAAAAAAAAATTTTTTTTTTTTTTCTATTTAAAAAAATAAAAAAATAAATAAATATATATGTATATATATGTATATATATATATATATATGTGTATGTGTATATATATGTATATATGTGTTTATGTATATGTATGTATATATATATAAATGATCTCATTGTTAAATTTCAATACCTTACTTCTCCTATACTTTCCATTTATTCAACAATCATTAATATTATTATCAAATTTTCCATAACCAAGTGGTCTTGAAGCCCGTCCGGGTTTACGCCACGTTAATAATATTCGTCGTTGTATTGTATTGTATTGTATTGTATTTAACCTTTTTGAGTATTCCAAAATAGTTTTAACAGAAGTCATTTTATATTTTGTTATTCTGGTAGAAGTCATAAGAGAAGAAGTAGTTGTAGTTGTAGTTGGGAAGGTAGTAATAGTAGTAATAGTAGTAGTAGTAGTAGTAGTAGAAGTAGTAGTAGTAGTAGTAGTAGTAGTAGTAGTAGTAGTAGTAGTAGTAGTAGTAGTAGTAGTAGTAGTAGTAGTAGTAGTAGTAGTAGTAGTTGAAGTAGTAGTAGTAGTAGTAGTAGTAGTAGTAGTAGTAGTAGTAGTAGTAGTAGTAGTAGTAGTAGTAGTAGTAGTAGTAGTAGTAGTAGTAGTAGTAGTAGTAGTAGCAGTAGTAGTAGTAGTAGTAGTAGTAGTAGTAGTAGTAGTAGTAGTAGTAGTAGTAGTAGTAGTAGTAGTAGTAGTAGTAGTAGTATTAGTAGTAGTAGTTGTAGTAGTAGTAGTAGTAGTAGTAGTAGTAGTAGTAGTAGTAGTAGAAGTGGTAGTAGTAGTAGTAGTAGTAGTAGTAGTAGTAGTACTAGTAGTAGTAGTAGTAGTAGTAGTAGTAGTAGTAGTAGCAGTAGTAGTAGTAGTAATAGTAGTAGTAGTAGTAGTAGTAGTAGTAGTAGTAGTAGTAGTAGTAGTAGTAGTAGTAGTAGTAGTAGTAGTAGTAGTAGTAGCAGTAGTAGTAGTAGTAGTAGTAGTAGTAGTAGTAGTAGTAGCAGTAGTTGTTGTCGCAATAGTAATAGTGTAGTATCATTAACATTAGTAGTCGTAGCAGCGGTATTTGAAAGATTGTTAAATGGTGTGCAATTTTTTTCGTGTCAAAACTGTCAACGTTTCTGCGGACATGCGTTCATGCCGTTTCGAGGCAGTCTTTTGGGCTTTAGAAATTATTCTCTTCGCACGTCCTTCCATCTTAATCATCACGTTTTTATTTTTTTTCCCATTTTCAATGCTGTTTATTATATTTCATGTATTGATTTTTCTTATTGTTTTCTTCGTGTATTTTTCTCTTTTAAGTTTCTAATTTTTTTCTCTATTTTTTCCAAAAATTTACATTATTATCGTTTTTTTCAATTTTTCGTCTTTGTTTTCTACCGAAGTACATACCTCGTTTTTATAATTTTTTTAATCAATTTGATTTTTATATAAGAATTTTATTAATAACTCGTTACGCCCTTTAGTAAAGATACATCACATTTATTATAAAATTATACTGTTTTAATTATTTTTGACAATTAAAAACATAAAAATAAATTTTAAGAAAATTGCATTTTTCTGACATTAAACTCATTAAAATGACTCAGATGTTAATTTATTTGTATTCAGCTTCGTCGCATTGAAAAAACTATAAAAAGCTCCTGAAGCGTGTTTCAAGCTAGGTTTAGTTATTTTAGTTTGTAAACTTTGTAATTATAAAAAGATTCAATTTCTATTTCAACAATTAGAAGTATAAAATGTGAAATAAACTCATCAATATTCTTTTAGTTACAATTGTTTTGGGTTTCTATTATCAGCTTCACCTTATCAAAATTATTATGTAGCAAAAAGCTTTTTATTCTTCTCGAAAAACCTCTCTCAATCTTTTTTTCAAATGAAAATGGAATAAATATTTCAAACTTCTTTTCACAGAAAACCCTTCCACTTCATTCAAATTCCCAGCTCATCTACTCGCCACATTAGTCTCACAAATCAGCAATAAAACTTCTTCATAAAGCACATGCCAATTCCCTACCAACTTCAACAAACACATACACTACTATTTCCTATAATCATTAGTAATTTCCTTCCGACTTTATAATTATTTTAATAAAAATTTTGCATTTCTTTCTATACGCATTTTATTCCACTTTTATCCACCTTCAGTTTTCTCTTTCATGATTTCTTTTTCTTATTCATCATGCCATTTCCACGTCAGATTAACAATTCTTTAGCAGCAAGATTAAAATAAATGGCAAAAAATTCTCATAAACGTCCCGAATTATAATCTATTTTCAGTTTTATTCATCGAGCTTGTTTATCAATCTTCTAAACTTCTATAATCTTATTTCTTATGTACATTTTAAAGTTGAGTTTTTATTTTATATACTTTCAACAACATTAAACAATTGGGGCTTATGAAAAGTGATTCGAAATAGACATAATTTATGTCACATAAAATCCAAATTACTGAATAAATAAGTTTAGTTAGTTTAGGGAGTTAAACCACGCAGATCTTTTGACCTCTATAATGGTTATTTAAATATATATAGCAAATCAAAAACTTTGAGATGGAATAGTTGGTTCAAGTCATCCTAGTTCATCTTGAATACGTCATTTCTTTTTGATCGATAATTTTAGATAGTTAATCTACAACTTTCTCACCTGAAGGACACGTATAACGTAATCAAATACTCCCAAAAACATATTCTTGATTTTAAGGATCTTTTCCAATTTTTTTACTTAGAAATTTATTAAGGATTATTTCGTTCTGTTTTAAAAATATATTAGGTATTGGAATTATTTTTCGCTTTTTATTTTAATAGAACTTGAAGAAAGCATATTTACGTGCGCAGATTAATTGATTTAGAGGTATTTTTCAGCTCAAAGTACACACAAATCCATCATACACCAATTCATTTTTCCTTTAAAATTCTAAGCTTAGAAGCTTTTTTTAAATCTTTGAACGCATGTATCTACGTATAAATAAATATATATAAATATAAATATATATATATATATATATATATATATTTATTTATTTATTTATTTATTTATCAATTATTTAATATATACAAATGTATATAAAAACGTATTTACAAATGTATTTTATACATGCCAATCTCTAATATTCTTGCAGATGTTTTTTCAGTGCAAACGCTATTCTCTAATTCAAAATTGAAATTGATTTTTGCTTCTAAAACAACAATACCAACTTGAACAAACACGTAAATAGTTAAAACGTCGAGGTTTTTAAGTACAATGAAAATGGATTCTTAAAGAATAACAATGAACGTATAACAAATAACAATACGTGCATAGTTTTTCCAATCTATTGTTAATTCTTTGAAAAATTGATTTTTCATGCATTTGACATTTGTCCAATTAGTTTTACACCCAATCTCATTCACTAATTTTTACGGTATTAAAATAAAATTTCATTTCATTAAAAGTGCATCGTTATGTGGAGAGGAACAAACAGATAGGCTTACAGACCTGTTCATGATATTTGAATACAAATATGTTTCATAGAATTATTAAAATTGGAAGTTAAACATTTTAAAAAGCAATATATCTTCATGTTTTATTTTTAAAGTATTTTATTTTTTATATATGTCTGCTCAGAATACTTCTAAACTCAGAATAATACGCGCTCTCATTGATTTGGTAAAATTCTGCTAAAGAGAAAAAAGATTTTTTTAAACAGTATTTAAGCTTTTTAAATTATCAATCAATCAATCAATCAATCAATCAAATAGATTTCTTTAGCGCTCTTTCTTCAAATTCAAATTATACAATAATACTTTAAAAAACGTTACTTTGATAGAAATGAGCTTTTCATATTAATTTGTTTTTTGTTTTTTTGTTTTTTTGTTTTTTAATCTTTCCTTTATCTGCTATTTTTATATTTTAAAAAATAGATACAAATATTAGTAGAAATGTCAGAATTACAAGTGATAATTTCACTAATAATGATCATAAAAGTGTAATACGAGATAATTAAAATATTTCTTATATATTGAATTTGTTATCAGGCATATTTTAAACTACATTTTTCTCGATAGACAGTCAATAAACTCTTTTTAAAATTATACTTTTTTGAAAAAAATTATCTAGCTTGGTCAATAATATAATTTAAATATTTTACCATTTTAAAGTTTTTTTAGTTTTAAAACTAATAGCTTAAAAAAGAAAAAAATTAAATATTTTTTTTCAAGAATTTAATCTCTGCTTTCTAGTTTTGTACCTATTTCCAACCACAGGCTATTCCTTTTCATCTTTGTTTTCTTTCTTGGAACCTAAGATTAACCGTTACTTGCTAATGATTCCTATAGATTAGTAATTAAATGCATGGTGAAGCATTAAATCAAATCATTGTAAGCATATTTCAAGAAACACCTGAAATGAGTTAATTTGGGTTTATTTCCAATTTTAGAAAAAAAAATATTTTAAAAACATTTTTCTTCTTTTTTGAATTAGCAAAATTTAAGGTTAAATTTTAAACTTGTTAAATTATGTTTTTTTAAATTATTTTTTTTGTTTTTTTGGTTTTAGCTGGAGGTTAACTCCTTCACATGTTGTCAACAGTGTAAAGATTTTTTCCACCTTTTTAAATTTGCAAAAATAAAACAAACAGTTTTTCAAACACCAATCTAAATTCTAAAATATTTGAAAAATGAATTTAGATTCAGAAATGAAAATAAATAAAAACATGTAAATGTAATTATTGTACTGAAGTTAATCCATTAATATCATACACTGAAGATTTTAAAGTTTTTTTCTTTAAAAAACGAGTTAATTAATGAAAAAAAGACAATTATATAAAATATTCTTATTTAATTATGAGAAACTGTTTTTTGTCTTCGCGTTAGACTCGGTTTTTCATAGTTCTTTGAAAAAAATTTAGTAGTTAAATGAAGTTATCTATTTATTTTAGTAATTGAAGTTATTTATTTATTTACAATTGTTCATATTTACTTTTATTTGGTAATTCTTATTATTTTAGTTTTATTCTTTTGTCTGTTGAATTTAAAATCAAGAAATTACTTTCTTACGATCAACCATGCGGATTATAAAACCAGATCGAATAACAAGTCGATATTTTCAATTCTTTATAAACTCTTCAGTCTTAGAAGAGTTTTCTGGAAGCTTTCTCTAAAAGTTAACAAATATTTCAATTGTGTGCAAGTGAAAATAACTATTTTTCTACTATTTTTGTATTGAAAAAATAAATCCTTTTTTATATTTACTTATTGCATATAAACAACGTTAATAACTGTAAAAATATTTTTTACATTAAATTTTTGTAGTTTAGCCTGCTTTAATTTGCATTTAAACGAGGCAGTTTTTTATCCAATTACTTTTGAATATGCAGAAATATTAGTTATTTTATTAGAATTTATACATCGAAAATTTTTCCGTCTTTTCCAAGCAATACCTCTTGGTTAACAACCCTTGAAATGAGAAAATGCAGCCTTAACTTGCGAAAAAATGACGTTTTTTGGAAAGCATTTTGTATATAGTCTTAAAAATACGTTTAATAAAATAGTTTTGTATGAAATTAATTTTTAAATGTAAAAACATTTTTGGATTCCTATTATCATTCCTTATAACAATTAATATGCTATCTTTTCGCAATATACATGTATGTATGTATCCTGGATACATTGTTTCCATCAGACTATACTATGAGTATTAAAAAAACATTTTCAAATAATTCAACTAAATTTTTAATTATTATTTTTTTTGAAATTATATCAAACTCACCGATACACAGAAGTAGGAAGAACAAGAGGGGTAAGAGAAAAGCGATTGAAACCATCATCAAGAATTAATCTTTTCAGAAATTTTTTGAGATTGATTTTGCTCTTAGTTTTTCAAAACTGAAATTCTTTCACTTTGGTTTTTAACGAATTCGTTTCATATTGGAGTGTTGATAAAATGAAATTTTTCACAAAATTTTTATTTATTTTATTAGTGGGAGTTAAAAACCACGCAGATCTTTTGACCTTTATAATATTGGTTTTATTTATCTTAAGTTATTTTTGCGGTAGTTTTTTAATATTCAATAAGTATCATACAATATTAAATGTCATTAATATTTTGGCTATAACCTTTGACAACTTCAAATTATCTACCTAAATTATTGGCTTTTTTTCTAATGTCATTTTGATTAATTATTTATCTATTTCTAATAGTTAATTTATAAATTTATAATAACTTTTTTTCAACATGATATTATATTCACTTTATAATATGTTTTTAAAAGTTTACTTAGTCAAGAAAAGAAGACGCAAGGAATGACAGGATTTCTCTTGTATTATCAAAGGCAGATAATGTTAAAAACGAACAAAGATTACTTCAGATATCATAATTATATTTTTTACAACTATATTATTAGTCATTTTAATTCTATAAAAGTGAAGACTTAATAACGTTACTTTGCAAGCTAAGAAACAATTTTAAAAGAGTATTCTTTTATTTATTTCAATTAGTCTTAAATTATCATGAAATCGAGTAGATACTTTCTTCAATTAACTTTCCTATCCTTAAGATATTTTCACCAAAGGCAACAAAACGATAAATATTTTTATTATATAGAAAGGAAACTTTATGAGCTTTTAGCATGCGAGAATTATGTGGACTTTAAGAATCTTGTTTTACTCTAAATAACCGATATGGACTTTCCTCGAATACCCATTATATAGAAAACCCCTCTCTCACACTTATCTCTAATCCTTATTTTTTGTTTTTAAACAACTGTTTTTGAACAGAAGTGATTATATTACATTTGATAAGCTTTTTAGATTTGAAAGTTAAATCAAATTCAAAAAATTAAATAAACTTTTTTTTAATCTAATTGCAAAAGATGTCACTTTGTTTCGCTAAATAGAAGCAGAATAAAACATTAAATTAGATTGAAAGTCAAAGTACGAAGAAATCGAGAGACAATAAGACAGTAGGATAAATAAAAATATATATAATTTTCTCCAAGTGGGGTGCTTCGTAAAATAGATTTTTAATTTTAGTTTTGAAAGTCGAAAAATGTATGATTTTCAATAGTGAAATATCGAATAAACCACTTGAATTATTTTATTTTATTTTTTAATGAGAATGATTGAAGGAAAAAGAAAAAAAGAAAGTTTAGAAAAAGAATATTAAAGAATTCTTAAAATATGACGAGGGTTTTAATTCAAGTATCTTTATTGAAATATCATTTCAAATAAAAAAATTGATGGGTTAGATTTTGAAAAAATGCATAAAATAAAATGTAAATTTTTTTCTAACCAAAATTTTAAGATAACTTTATTAGACCCATGAATGAAATAAATTACCGCAATTTCATAAAGTTTATAAAAGTAAAGAAAGTAATTTTTAAAATAAACATCAATAAAGATTTAGGAGATTTCAGGCATGCTTTTAAAATAAATAGATTTTTTTCATTTTGTTTGTAAATTAGCTTTTGAAAAGAAATAAATCAACATTAATAATTTGCGAAATGCTCAATCATAGAGGAATAATTCAAAAATTAATTCAACATTGTGAAAAGTCATTTGGAAAAAAATATTGATAAATTCTTTTTCAATACAACTTTTAAACAAAACTGTATTTCTAAAAAAAGAAAAAGTCGCGAAAATTGTGAGTGATTGATTGGAACCAAAAGTGACGTCACAATGTGGTTTTTCCACCTGAATGATTTTCAGAGAAGGGCGTGTTTATGAATACTAATTAGCAGAGTCTGATGGGAAAAAGATTGGCGTTTTGATGGCTTTGGAGGGTAGCAAATTTCATGTTGGTGGTTTGATGGGGGAGGCAGAGTGGTGGTTTGATGGGAAAGATTTAGTGTTATATGATATTTGTTTGAAAATATTGGTACAAGGAAAGGTTTAGGATAGGTAGTGTTTGATCAGAAGATTATTTAGTGTAGTGGTATGAATTAGTTGTGGTCGAAATAGATAGTTTGGTGGGGTTGAGAGTGTGAACGGAATGTTTTAAAAATTTTGATTACTATATAGTATTAAATCAGTTCAAGAGTGGAAAGTAAAGACTTTTTAATAACAAAAAAACTTTTTTTTAGCTTTGTCTAATTTTTTTATTTAGTTACAATTTAATTTTTTTATAAATGAATTAAAGTTTGAAAATCAAGGAAAAGATGAACGAAATATCAGGAAAGTATTAATAGGAAAGTAATTTCTCAAAACTGTCAACGACTTTTACTCGATTTTGTAATAAAACTTCCAAAATATTAACAAGCATATTTTTATAATATAGATTATGTTTATTAAACTATCAATAAACAAAAAAGTACATTTTAAAACTTAAAAAAAGAAATTAGTATAAAAGGATTTTAGTCACTAAAACTTGGTAAAAATTTAAACTACAATTTTAACAAAATTAAATTATTCTTTTAATTAAAAATCTTTAATGCTGCTTTATTAAATATAGAAAAGGTTTTTATCCATCGTGAAATAAATTTTATAAGTTTTCAAAACAGATTTTTTCCATATTTTTTCCCACCCATTTTTCTATCTTTAAAATCTCTTTTTATTCATATTTCATTCATTCATCTTCTATTCACCCTTTCTTCCATTAAGCTTGTTTTCTTCATTAATCCATCCATCAATATGCCAATTATTGCATCCATTTTCATTCATCAATCATTCATTCTGTCACTAGAGTTCTCTAAATTATGCATACAAACACTATTTCAGCCTTGATAAGCACAAATATATGAATGCCATCCCTATATCTCTCTTTTTTTAAATCAACTATTTGTATATATTCAATAATAAATATATTTTATTTTCATTTTCACCAACGAAACAAGTCACTTTTTGAGTTAACCATAGCTACAATATTATCGTTCCTAGTAAAATTCACACCTTTATTAACTGTTTTTAAAGCCTTTCTTTATGTAAAAAAAAAGGATTAAAAAAAAACAAATATTAAATTACAATAAAATTAATAAAAAACCAATAACTTAGTAATAATACTTTCATAATGGTTCAAAATCTTTATATTATGTAGGAATGTTTGTTTTGCGCGAAGTGATTAATTGAATGTGGTTTCCCTTTTTTAGGCGAATGTGTTAAGAAACCTTTTAAACTGAAAAAGTAGTTAGGAAGATGAAGCTAATTTGAAAAGTTTTTATAAAAAGTGGAAACGTAATTTAATTAATAAATTTTTGGTTATATGAATGAACAAACGAATAGATAAATAAATTAAAACATGTTAATAAATTAATTGAAACTTTGATGGATTGCTTCAAGTTAGGTGGAAGGCGCCAAAAGCCTCAAGTTAAAATTGTGGGGGTTTTCGATGGAGTATGAAAGCTAAATTTTAGATTTGTGAATGCTTTTTTAATAACTAATTAAACTTTTGGTTGTTAACCAATTAAATAGTCAGTTGAAAAAGGTTGAATAACTGGTTGACGATCAATTGAAACTGCCTGGATGGATATACCTGCAAGATTCCACTAAACAAGATGAATTACTGGACGTTATACTCAATACTTGATATGCAGTAAGTAAGGCGAGTTTGAGGGTTTTTACTGTGAGTCAGTCGATTAATATTCATTTGGAATCCCCAATTAGTTTGCGAATGCTAAGAAAAACTAAAAAAATTGAATAGTATATTTTGAATATTTAATTATTTAAATTCAAACTAAAATGATTTTTACTCGTTTAATTTCATTATTTTTCTCTGAGTTCGTTCCAAAATATTTTTGTTGAAATTTTCATAAACTATTCAAAAATGTTTGTTAAACCTATTTGTGTCTTTACAGTTGTAAATATCCTCATCTCATATAAATAAAAACTATTACATTTAAAGATTGAAATTAAGAGTAAAATAAATACTTTTTCAAAATTGAACAATAAATATTTGAAAAAAATTGAAAAGTTTTTTTCTAAAACCTTTACGAGCATTGGCTTTTTTTGATTTCCTACACTTTTTTTTCTCTCATTCATTTTTCCATTCAATCATCCATCCATTTATCTATTCATCCGTTAATCCATTTCTCAATCCCATTCATTCATTCCTCCATCCATCCATTTCATTCATCCATCCATTTATTCATTCATCCATTTATCCATCCATCAATTCATTAATCCATCCATTCATCCATCCATTTATTCATTCATCCATTTATCCATCCATCAATTCATTAATCCATCCATTCATCCATCCATTCATATATTTATGCATTCATTTATCTACCTATTCATCCATCCATCCATTCATTAAATCCTTTTTTCTCATTCGTTCAATCTTTCTTTAGTGCGTTTTCATTGATATCTCGTCGAAGAACATTGCATACCTTTTTTTGGACTGTTAAAAAGACTTTTAATCAACATAAAAAGTATATAAATACTATATAGTATTTCTTATTATTATTACTCTTTTTGAATTATTTAATTTTTTAAAGCTTAAAAAAATATTTTATTTTTTGATTTTCATTTCAATGATTTCATTCATACTATTATTAATCAATCATTTAAAAATGAAAGCTTGTTTTGTTAGTTTATTCTTTATTCCTTTGCCAAAAGACAATAAGTACTGTTGGGAAAAAAGGTATTGTCAAAATATAATGTTAAGTATATTGTAAAAGAGATCACAGTAGTTGACAAGATGTGAATGTAAATTGTAAGTTAGTGTAAATTATGAGTGTAAAGTAAAATTACGGTGAATAGAAGTAATGACGTAGTAACTTGGGCGTGCATTGAATTTGTCCATCTCTAAAGCAACCTCCTTTAACTAGATTTTCGATTTTCAATTTTTTTGAAATTTATAAAAATATTTAAATATTTCACATGTCTGAGAATAAGTAAATTATTCTTAAAACAGCTATCACAGATTGAATTCTCCATTCAAAAGTCTATGCAAAAACTCATAAAAAAATACTTTTGAGTCAAATGCAGGTGTAAAACAAAAAAGAAAACATTTAAATAACGAAACAATAAATAAGTACTTAATTTACAAAAATAAAAGGCATAAATTCTGTGAGTATTTGATGTTGAGATGTTGCATAAAACCACCATTCATCGGTTTTTATCTTTTCCGGGTAATTATGTCCGCTTATTCTGACGTTCTTCTGTAGGTGTTTAGTGCAGATCAGCTGACAAATCCTCCATAAAATCATTTTCTTTCCGAGTTGTCATCATGATTTTCAGAAATAGTAAGTTAAAAGTTTCTTTTCCATCCCGTACTAACCAGAACCATCACACCGTTAAACCGAAAATCACAAATACTTTTACAAACCAGTGAATCTTCTAGACTCGACTTGAACATTGTATTTAAAAATCCTCAATTCTTTTTTATGCACTCTTCTATTCTTCGCGTACAATCGACCTAAACCACTTTACTTCCGATCCTTCTTTATTGTCAACGATTCTCCAGAAACCCCGACATTGATGTTCCGATCAATATTCATCCTTTCTTCCTTCCATTCATCTTTCACTTTCATCAGTTTGTATTCTTTTGTTTAATACTTTTCTAATTTTCCTCGACCATCTAATTTCGACTTTCAAGTTGGTTTCCCTTTTGATTCACTTATGTTTTCCGGTTATTATCACACTTACGATTACGGTATTTTCTATAATTATCGTCATCGTCTCAATCATCTTTTTCCACCATTATTATTCTCACCACAATCGCCCTTCTTATCAACACCACCACTCCCATGATCATCTGTTCATCATCATCAGCAGCAGCAGCATCATCCTTACCATCATCATCCTCTACACCATCATCATCATCATCTTCTTTAGCATCATCATTCCGGGCACGATGGCACTGAATAGACTTGTGGATGAGATCAATTCAATTGATTCCAGTCGTTGCAAGCTTCATTTAAGTCTTTTTGTTTCTTTTTGTTGTTATTGTTGTTCTTGTTATTATTATTATTATTTTTGTTGTCTTTATTGTTCGTTTATTGCTTCAATTGCTACTAAAATTCAAGTACTTTTTATTGGTATTATATTTATTTAATAATTCTTGTATATCCTTTGTATTTTAACCAATTAATTAGTAGTTTTTCACATTTTAGTTTATATTTCTTGTTAATAATATTTTTTCTTTTTCTCATTATTGTTAAGTATTATTTTTATATTCTTGTTGTTGTTGTGGAGATACTCTTACATATGTAGTACTTCTGGTGACAACCTAGTTCTAATGGTGTATTTACTAGATTAAATATGGTAATTATTTTTGTATCTTATAATTATTATTACTATTGTTGTAAATATTATTATTACTTTTTTTCCAAATACAATTAATATTATTCCTCCTTTTATTGCTTTAGTTGTTTTTGCTTTTTGAAATTGGTGTTGTGTATGTTTACGCCAACATATTTCTGTCAAGATGTTGCTTGCGTCGATACACCAATTGTTGTATGTCGCTGCTTGATTGTAATAGGAACAGCTTCTGTTTAATTGGTTGCAGTTATGGAATTAACAATATAAGTTTGGGGTATTTATTCTATTAATTTAACTGATTAATATTAATAATTAATAATAATTAAGTGGTAGTTGAAAGTATTAGTTTTAATTGGAAAGCTATTGCTTTTATAGTTTTAAAATTTAAAAAATATCCCTTTAAAGACAAATTTTATACTTTCAAAAGAGCGAGTAAGTGCTTTTAAATTATTTTATTTTATTTCATCTATTAATTTTAAGTATTCATTTGTATCACTCACACTTCAACTGTAGAAGATAAACATGATGATGTGGAAGGAAAAATGATGATGATGATGCTTCTCTCACGGTACTTCTCCAAATTCATTTCTTTCAATTTTTCTTTCATTTACGCTCCAACTCACCAAAGACGATCTCAAACCATTATCATCAGTACTGATTTACCTGACCAATCTGTTTCTTTTCTCTCCTCAATTCATTGCTACCCGCTATTTCACCACAACCTCCTTAAACCCAACCCTTCATCCACCCTCAACCATTTTCTCCTCCCTATTTATTCTGATACAGCAAGAAATTACTCTTGCTGATTTTCAGTAGTTTTGACGTGGCATCTCTCGTGCTTATGAGGTATCTACTCATGTCCATCGTCGTTTGGACTGGCGGCACAACCAGCTCGGTGTCACCGTACTTCGGCCTCCACACTAGTACCTGGGGAATGGGTGGAAATAACGTGGTAGTTATAGGTGATTTTAGAATGAAGGTTTTATAGCTGGAGGTGAGTACAGAATGATAGTTTTATAGTTGAATAAATAATGTAAGGGAGTTAGTTATTTATTTAGTTAGTGTATTCTTTTCGATTAATACTTTTTATTAATTATATAAAAGTTAATTTATACAACCCATTCAATTCAACTATTTTTTTTAAAATATTTAAACAATTTATTATATACAACCCTCTACTACTCAAACCCACTCCCCAATTACCTGGCAGCTGTTAGCATTGGGTGGGTTCAGAGCGTACGACTTGAGCGGTGGTGTGAGGTGCTCCGGTACAACTTTAGGACTATCTTGTTCGAAAGGACCCAACAGTTTTGCCCTTTTTCCCAGCGGCGATTTCGGATTCACGTCGATGGCGAGTTCCATTGACCAGGTGAGAGTTCGGATGATTTGGTAGGTGTCGGTGTTGACGTCCTTGAGAGCGAGGTAGCTGTAGAAACGTTGTTTCCTGTAGACAAACGTCAGGCTTGGGTCTCTGCTGTAACCGATGCTAGGGATGTACCATGTAACCTGGTATGGGTGCGTTTGTATTGGTGTGAAGGGTTTGCGCAGTCTTTTCGATAAATTATGCAACTCATCACTTTATTAAGATTTTATCGAAAATCTTATTTGGAATCTTTTAAATTCACAACTTAAATCTTTTAAGTTTAAACCATCATTAAATCTACCCATAATTATTCGCAAAGCCAGCACAACTTCAAAACATTCTCTCTTAAAGCACCATCACCCCTCATTACCTGCGGAAAGAAGTTGTCATTCATATGGATGGTAGCTGTGGTGGGGGCTTGAGTCGGTCCTTGCATATGCACCACTTCATTCTTCGAACCGTACCACGGGTATTGCTTACCATCAGCGTCGCTCACCATCTTATATTTGCCACTCACTATCTCGGGAAATTCCCAACTAGTTCTATTTGAGGATTTAGAATGGTGGTGGGTTAATTATACTGGGGTAAAAATTGTGGATTAAGGTGAAAAGTCTTTTTTTTACGTGCGTGAAAGGTTGAAGGAATTTGTAGCGATAGATTTTAAAATATTAATTACTAAAGTATAAAAACTAAAGACCAAATAAATAAATAACGACAACATTTTATAAATCAATAAAAACTAAAAATCAAATAAATAAATGATGAAACAATTAAATGAACGCTTACAGTCCCTCATTGCCGTAAGTGTTGATGAATTGCATGTCAGTACACACTTGGATCCAGCCGACTTGGATGTTAACACCGGCCGGTAGAGGTGGTATTTCAACAGTTGCTAATGCTCTGAAAGACGATTGATGGGAAATCAGAAAAGTTATAATTTAATTAAAAATATAATTAATTTATTTTAAATTGTAAAATAGTTCTTAGAGTTTCCAAATGGATTAACAATATTGTTGATTAAAAAAAACTTTTAATATGATGACAAATAATTGTTAATTAATTGATAAGTAAAATATATAAGATACAAATAAATAAATAAATAAATTTTGTTTAAATTATTACCTAAAATGCGGTGTTCGATATTTAAGAACGGCATTTGACTTTTCATCAACAGTGGTTAACTGCTTGTCAATTCCGAAATTCAGTTTGTGCAGTTTGATAGCTGAAGCGTGAAGGAACCTGGAAAGTTAATTTAAAAAGTTTTAAGTTTTTTTTATTCTTTATTTTTAATACATCTTCATTGTATTATAATTCTTTATTGTATTTATAAAGTATAAAATGTTCAGATTTGAAAAGTTTTATTAGGTTTTATTTTGGGGGATTTTTAAAAATCAATGTTTAAAAGAATATGTTTAATCTTAATTTTAAAAATATTAGCGACATCCATTAATCTTAAAACTAATAAGAAAACTAATCAATTCTATAAAAAACAATTAACATAAAATATTTAAGGTATTGTGTATAAAAATACCTAGGTTGGTTGTTTCCTACAGCTCTTGAGATAGGTGTGTAGTCAGATGACAGCTTTGGCCCTCCTTTCATTCGATTTCTTCATAAATGCATTGAATGTGTTTTTTGAAAGATGTTTTAAAGCTTATTTATTAGTATATATTATTACTCCATTTAAAACTAATTACTAAAACAAACAGATTTTTTTTCCTCTTTTTGTTTCATCATAATTTCTCAATCGAAATCAAAACCCTTTGAAAAGCACCTCAAACGACTCACTTATCAGCTTCTTCATTCGCCTCAGCCTCACTTCTTCTCATATTCTTGCTGGGAATTCTACCCGCCATATAGTCTTTGTAGTCATCTTGGGAGCGCCTGTTACTGCGACCGGCACTCTGGTTCGTCATGGGGTATTCTTCGGCACGAGAACGCTTACTTGATGCGTGACCCATGGTTGGAAAACTGGTTGGTGAATGATTTTCAATCGTTGAACGGTTCAATCTCAGACGAAGATTGCGTTCTTTGTTGAGTCGTCCGTCGTTCGGAGGAGAGTAACAAGCAGCGGAGAGGTCCGAGTTGAACGAGCTTGAGTGGGTAACTCTCGCCGGGAAAGACTTTTCAGAATCACTACAGCGGACACTGGTCGGTCGTGTGGTAGAGTAAGGGTTGAGTTGAATGAGGGCTTTTTTACTACACTGCTGGTCACCGGTCGATAAGCTATCTGCGACGAAGTTATACTCTTGGAAACGCCTCTTTTGAGCGGTGGGCAGAGAGGATGGCAGGGTGCTTTTAGATGCCTTGACACGGTTGTTGTTCTGTGGAGTGCCTTGTGTTAAAAGTGCCTTTTGGTTCTCTCGACAAGATCTTGGCATCAGTCTTCAGCGGCTTCAGCTCCGTGGTGGCCGCACCTCTAGTTTGCTTCGCGAGATTTGGGCATATCACTCGATAAAAACTAAATATTATATATATATTTGAAAAGCACGTTGGATTGGATTTTTGTTGAAAATCTAGTTGCTTGAAAGTTGCTTGTTGAGAATGGTTTCCTCGATGTGGTAAAAATGTGTTACAAAAAGATGATGGTACAAATTACGAGCCTTGTGAAATATTGGCATTGGTTTGTATTTCTGTGAGGGTATGCAATGTGAAATCAAACTTAGTTGAAGTTATTTACAAGTCGAAAAACAATTATGCTATTGGTCAAGCCGTTAAAGCTTCAAAATAATTTATTTTCAGATTAATCGCTAGGCTCGGAGAATATGCAAGTTGTGGAAAACTGGCGAATGAAGTTTGTTAAGTTAAATAATGGTAAATACTCACAGAGATGGCCCGTTTTAATGAATTCGAAATTCATTCGTTATTTCTTTATTTTCAACTTTTTATTACTACGTCATAACATTCTTTACGTAATTAAACAAAAAATAGTTAATTTTATTTTCTAGCGCAATGAATCACAACCTTTATCGCTTATTATCTTAATGAAATAATTAATTAATTATTTTTTTAAATAAAATGATAATTATAAAAAATAAATTTACGAGAAACCATGCGACCTTAACATATGGTTTCAAAATACGTTTCATTAGATATAAATATAAATCTCGTTTCATTTTTTTAAATTCAATCGCAAATTTTCAATAAAAAATTCATATAAAAAAGACCAAGATATTTCAAGCTGGATGCCGCTAATTATATGCTTTTTTCTTACATTTCGATTTATAGATATTTTTACTTTACAAATGATGAACCTATTTTGACTAGTTAAGCTTTCAAAGTTTTAAACCACAATTTAAGAAATAAATTGAACATATATAATACATTTTTAAAGTTTAATAAAGTCATCAGTTAAAGAAAGTTTTATTTTCGAAATTACTAACTTTTTAGCTAATAATTCTTTTTCATTAATAAGTTTTGAAAATATATTGACATAATCTATCAAATAAGGATTATTGAATAATTATTTTTATATAAGTCGGCGTAAAAAATGTTGATAGGGTCTATAACAGATCCCCGTAATCTCATCGCAGCAACAGTCAACCTCTTTAAAACCTGCTCTGACCTGAAAATTATTTTAATAATGTATGAATAATAAAATAAAACATTTCATTTAAATTAATTAAATTATTAGTGATTAATAATTATCAATAACGAGCATAGAAATGTAAACCAATGCCTTCTAGAAAGATAATCTTATCTCTTGAGTCTTATCATAAGACTGGCTAAAGTAAAGGAATGAACAGCAAATTACCAAATGGTCGTCACAAATCTCAAGCAATCTCGGCATACAATAGGATTATTGTAATACATACATTGTTTGAATAAGAATACATGAATCAAACATATACAGAGTTTTAATAATTGTGTTATACACAACGTATAAAATTGTATATAAACACATAATTGTATCAAGCGTTACCAGTATTCTACACCATCAAAGTGCCTATAGATACAGTATATAGAGGCACTTTTAACAAGGAGGAGAGTGTCAAAGGAGTACAATTACTGAATAACTGACGAGCCTTCTAATGCGTTCTGAGCATATGCGCACGCAATGCTATAATTGTTGCGCTATGATTGTATTTGATGTTCGTTTTGTATGAAAGTTTGTATTTTTTCTGTTTTTTTTGCTTTACACACTAAGACAAAAAATCGTGGTGAAATACCAGTGGACGATCGTTGAAAGATATGTATAACGAATTTTAAATTGTAATTTTATTATAATTTTCAAGTATTCAATATGCAAATAAAACTATCAAATTAGAGATACTAAAAAAATAATACTAAATTCTTTTTGAAAACAGGGCGGCAAAACTAATAAACATATTTAAACAACGCTTCCTAATTCAAGACAATATATAAAAATAACTAGACAATAGAAATAGACAATAGAAATAGACAATATAAATAAATATTTGAACGGCACACTTCAAAGGCGCTCTGGAAGATTAGAGAGCTGATTGTCCGACTTATTATCTCTCCAAGTGTCGAGGCGACAGATGATTGTTGTGGAATAGTTTATAATTAAGATGGCCATGGCATGCTGTGGTGTGATGTAGCGTGTGTGGAGAGAGAATGGCGTGGGAGGTGAGAGGGGTGTGGTGGTTTGTGGAAAGGTATGTGGTGTGGCGTGGTTTTGTGTTGCGTGTGGGAGTGTGTAATGGAATGTTGTGCAGAGAATTGAAGCTGTGATTGTTGCAATGTGATTTGAGTTATAACAGGGGTGGAGTGTCGAAAATCAAAGACTGGGACTGCACGGTGGTGTGTATAAAGTGAGAGTGTTGAGCTGAAATAAGACTAAATTCAGGTTAAATGAAATGCTTTCAAATTTAATAAAAATTTAAAAGCTAAAATATTAAAATTTAAAAGCTAAAATATTAAAATTTGAAAGCTAAAATACTAAAATTTAAAAGCTAAAATATTAAAATTTAAAAGCTAAAATATTAAAATTTGAAAGCTAAAATACTAAAATTTAAAAGCTAAAATATTAAAACTTAAAAGCTGAAATATTAAAATTTAAAAGCTAAAATATAAAAATTTAAAAGCTAAAATATGACAATTTAAATATTTAATACAAAGAAAATTTAATTTTTTTAACGTTCTTAAATCATAATACTATTAGACGCGTCGAAGGACTGAAGGCATTCAAGTGGAACGATAAATGAATGTTTTAATGTATAAAGAATTATAATAAAAATTGCGCTTTAAGAATCTTTTGCGATTTCTATTTTCTATTTTAAGCGGATGAAAAGGTTTCTGTAAGTTTTGTTAGAGTTTTTTTTTCTTTTTCTTTAAAAAAAAAAAACAATTTTTTATCTATGATCGGTTGGAGTATTTTCCGAACCGTTTTTTAGTTTTCCAGCATTGCTATCAGATGGGATGAAAGTTTTGTGAGGAAAAGGTTTGTCAATCAAAAAACAATTATCTGATTGTATTGTTTGCAAAAATATAATAAAATCGATAGTAGTAGTAGTAGTAGTAGTAGTAGTAGTAGTAGTAGTAGTAGTAGTAGTAGTAGTAGTAGTAGTAGTAGTAGTAGTAGTAGTAGTAGTAGTAGTAGTAGTAGTAGTAGTAGTAGTAGTAGTAGTAGTAGTAGTAGTAGTAGTAGTAGTAGTAGTAGTAGTAGTAGTAGTAGTAGTAGTAGTAGTAGTAGTAGTAGTAGTAGTAGTAGTAGTAGTAGTAGTAGTAGTAGTAGTAGTAGTAGTAGTAGTAGTAGTAGTAGTAGTAGTAGTAGTAGTAGTAGTAGTAGTAGTAGTAGTAGTAGTAGTAGTAGTAGTGGTAGTAGTAGTAGTAGTAGTAGTAGTACTAGAAGTAGAGCTAGTGGTAGTTGATTAAACAAGACAGTGGCAAGACATTCCTCATCTCTAATTATGAAGACGCGTGCATTGAGACGTCTCCAATTCAAAGATCTTCCTGTAACTTAGCCACATTCATTTCTCATGTGTTGCTGTTTGTGTTTGTGTGCGGCTTCTGTATGTATGTGTGCGCACTTTTGTGTGTATGTGTGAATTTGTGCGTGTTTCTGTGTATATTGTGAGTGTTTTTCTGTGTATGTAGTTTGTGTGTGCTGTTATTCGATGTGTATAATTTAATAATATATCTCTAACCAATTACTGTTCCATATGCTAGAAAGAAGGCATTGTCATCATGAGATGATGGTGATAATGATTTTTGTGATAATGATGATGGTGATAATGATGACGGTGATAATGGTGATGGTGATAATGAAGATGTTGATAATGATGATGTTGAGAACGATGATGGTGAGAATGATGTGATAATGGTGATTTTAAAATCTTTCTATATTTTTTTCAAGTTTCAAATAATTTATTTTAAATTGTTTTTGTATAAATTAATTTATTAAAAATTTCTGTTTTTTTATAATCAATGATTGACCGTTGAATAATGTTTTTATAATTACTTTTTTATCTCATGAAAATCATGTCAATGCAGTCTCTTTTGACGACAAATTGAAAATGATACAAAAGGCTCAGATTTTATAAAAAACGAAATAATTTGTAAAATACAATCATAATAAAAAGAATAAAAAAACTGAAAGCAAAACTTTTCCAAAAATTTGGAAAAATGTAAATACTGCATGGATAAAGGCGTTTATCCGCAATTAAATTCACATCAATCAATTCGCCGACAAGTCAATGAACTTACTCTTTCTCGCACTTTTATATATAAAAAGTTTTTTTCTCGTTTTTTTGGTGATTTTATATATATTTTTTTATTCCGCATTTAATTTAGATTTTTCAAAACGACACAGCTTTTCTCTAATTTTATTTTCAGTATTATTTTTTAAATCTTATCTTTATTTTTGTTTTTTAACAACTTTAAAAAAACCAAAGACATTTTTAAAATTAAATTTTTCAAAGGTTTTTGTTTTCTAGGCAACTTCTTGTTATCTACGATATTCACGCACCATGCAAGCGGATTAAAAGTTTCGTCAGTGAAAATACTGTAAATTAACTTTTTGAAAGATAAAAATTTATATAATTCGAATAAAATAAAACACAATATTATTAATGTGGCGTAAACCTAGATGAGTTTCAAAACTAAAGTATAACTATATAAAAAAATATTTTACTAGTTTATTTTTTATTGGTATAATTACATTTATGTATTTAATAAAAATTATAAAAACCCCAAAAATTTCAAATTCATACGGCTTTTCCGGCTGAAAGCTTCGGCATTAATTGCTCTTTCTTGTGATTGGCTGCACCTCCAAGGTCACGTGAGGGGGTCATCACGAGGTCGTCACGTGTCTATCACGTGCTCAACATGACAACGCAAATCCCCGCCGATAACAAAATTTTCCCCGGTTGTTTAGTTTTCTTTAGTCGAACTTCTTGAGTTTTTTAAGTTTTTTTAGCGAAACTTATTTAGTTTTTTTCTTATCCGAAAAGTTTTTTGCTAATAGATTTTTATTGTGCAAAATCTTCACAATTATATTTTTGATTCATCAAGATTATTTTCATTTTCATTAGTTTTTTAAGTGCCTTATCTACTGCGCGCATGTCTTCATCATCTCATACACTTTTCCCCTTAAGAATTCTTTTTGAAAAAACCATTTTGTACAACATTATGTGATTGAAATGCTTCGTTAAATAATTTAAATGTACGACCCATCCCTGGAAAGGTGCGATATCATCGTTATCGTGATGTTCGCATTGAATTATATATACTTAGCAGGAGTAAACGATAAAACTTATAGTTTTTTTCATTAATATTGTATAATTGTAAACCAGTTAATAAATCAAATATATTTTACAAACTTAAAAACTTTTATTATAACAAATATAAAAATGTAAAAAATTACAAATATAATATGTGATGAATCGAAAAACAATAAAAAAATTTTAAAAAATTATAAAATTTTTAGTGCTAAAACAATGAAAGTAAAACGTTTGATTCCGTAAGGTGGGCCGTCCAGCACCCTGCAAATATCTTTCTCCTTGAAGCACTTCTAGGCATGTGCTGTTTTAGAGGTGATTTCAAACGTTTATTCAAGTCTTTCTTTGAGGTTTTATCTAGTTTTTGTTTGAACATAATAATATAAATGAAATTTTTTTTTAATATTTTATAAATTAAATAATGTTTTATTTGAATTTATTTTAAATGTCAAAATTTAAAGAAAATTGTTATATTTAAACAAAACTTTAAATAAAAATAAATAAAGAAATTTAAAGAAATTAGTTTGTCTTTTATTCAAAAATTCATCTTTGTCCTAAAACGCCACTAAAATTACAATTCCAGTTCAAAATAGTATTTGCTTCTCAAACTAAGAAAAAATGAAAATAATGAAATAATAAAAATTAAAACATAAACTTTTTATATAATAAATAAAAACCTATTTAATGAAAAGCTGTCAAATCAATTGCGAAGACGAATAAATATTGAGATAATTCGGTGATTTTATAGCTCTAAATCCAGATACCGCTAAATTAACTTTTCCCTTTATCTGCGTTTTATTTTTGCCGCTCATACATATAATTATGATATATACATCTCTATAATTAATTTTCTTTAATTGCTTTAGAATTCTTCTTCTTTTTTCTATAAAATTGTATTTTTATGTTTATTATTATATAATATTAATTTGTATTTTGGTATAGCGCAGTTTATAATTATTTAACAACTAGTTTTCAAATTAAAATTTTTGTAACATTTAAAGCAAATTCTTCAAGTTTTATCAAAGTCATGAAAAATTTTTACACCAAGTCCTAGAAAAATTTAAACTGTTTTACAAATCACAAACCACAAACAAAAAAAACATCAAATTAAAAAAGCATGCCTGCGACGCATTTGAATACTTTGTTTATCATTTGATAATTAGGCCATCTAGTCATCATAATTAACAATTAAATATAAGTGTAATTACATAAATGTTGTTTATCATCATTCCACAGTCTGGTTAGACATTCTTTTTGCTTCTACGCCGCTTCATTAAAACATTATTAAATAAAATATTTTTTAATGATTTTTTGGCAATAGTCTTTCCTTTTTTCGCAATAATTTTATTTTTTTCATTATTTCTTTACTTTTATTTTATTAACATTATTTAATAAAATTAAATAATATGCATAAAAAGCATGCCTTAACCGAAGAAACTTTCGGTCCATGAATCTTTTATTTAGTACCTACTACTAATAGTTTAAAAGAAAAATATTGCTTTATTACACCATTCAAAAAGCTCAAATCATCTTCAATAACTTCTTTAATAGTGTAGTTCTTAATAATTTACGATATTAAAATTACTTTTAAATTACCTGGCTGGCATGCCAGCTTTGTTGTTTCTTTTTTCTTATTATTTATTTTTATTAAAGTTTACTTATTATTATTATTATTATTATTATTATTATTTTAAGATTATAATCTATTAAAAATAATTATTTTCATAATTAGGAATTATATTTTTTCATCATTTAATTTTAATATTATTATAGTTAGAATTTGTAAAATAGTCATATTTATTGATAAAACAGGTTAATCATAAATATTTATATTATATAAAAATTATTCATCCTTATAATTAAAAGATTTTATTAAAATCAAATCTTTTATTATTTATTTTTTATCTTGCTTTAGAGGTCTTAGACGCACCACATTGACTTATGCCGATCAAGTGCTGGGACACCGCCGTTAATCGGCCTTTTGTATAATCGCTGCCCTGAAACACCATAAAGTACCCTAGGAGAAATGGCATTCTTGGGATTTGAAAAAAACTCTGAAAATTATAATACTGTAGAATACAAATTAATAGCATAGGATTGAATATTATAATATTGGAAAAAATAATACCCTGGATAGAATGCTTTGAGATCAGATTAATAAGTATAATACTAAGAACATTACTGTATTACTCAAACATTCTTTCTTTACAGCATAATAAATAGCATAATATCATAATAAAAATGATTATCAAATATATTTAAATAAAATCTGCCACATAAAATTATTTTAAAATCTATTAAAATACAATAAGATTTTTATTTTATATTTAATAGAATTTTAATAAAACGAGAATAATCAGATATTTTCAATATTTTCTATGACTGATAAATAAATACTTTTACAATTTTTATCTAATTATCTTAATTTCCTAAAATCCTAAAAACGACTATAAATGTATAACGCAATAAATCACGGAATAATACTTTGTTTAGGTGTTGGTTATGATTAAAGGAAGTATCAAGTCAACATCATCATCAGGAGTATTGACGCTCGTGGAGTCGCGTAATGAGAACAAAATTAATGATCCGTTAGCTTCTGAACTCATCCAGTCACTCATCTGTTCATGCATTCATTCATCCTTTTACTTATTTATCCATCTACCTTTTTATTTTGTCTGTCAATAATTTGTATTCAGTCATTCATAAATTCATCAATTTTTATATCATCTAATAATTAGTTTTTTTACATTCATTCGTTTATTAAATATAAAACAACATTTGTCTTTTTATTCTTCTGTTTCATTCCCCATCCATCCTTCTAATTATCCACACTTCCGAAAATTCCCATTTTAAGATCCAATTTATGTCTACTAACCCACTTCAAACCATCCGTTCAATATTTATCCCCCTATCCATCTTTTCATCAAACCATTTATCCATCAAACCATTCAATCACCCATCCTTTCAACCATCCTTTCACTCATTCATCCACCCGTCCATCCATCGATCCACTCACCCAGCCACTCATTCATTCATACCATCCTTCCGCTCACATCTCAATCCATTCATCTTTCAAGATGTGATTTATATTCATTTATACGATACGACTTAATATTAAGTCTCTTAATTGTATAAACTACTTATGCCACGGTTTTATTGCCATTTTTTCAAATAAAAATGTGAGTTATGATTTTTCTTTATAATATTTATTATATTTTTTTTATTCAAGATCTTTTTTTAATTAATTATTTTGATATAATTATTTATTTAATTTTTGCTATTTTAACTCATACATTTTTTTATACATTTTCTTATTAAATAATTTTTTGAAAATTCAAAAAATGTTCTTAATTAAAATGTAACACAGACAAATATTAATTGAAAAATCTTAAAATAACTACAAATTAAAAATTCCTTTTCGATATTTTGATTAGGCATTAAAAAAACAACATCTGGACAATGTAAAATTTCTTTGCACTTGAATCTTAAGGTCGTTCGTATCGTTTGGTAGACAATTTCATATTCATATTGAACGTAATTAATTAGGCATAATTGAGTAACGATTATACAATTTACTTGTTAGAATAATAATCAATAACATCTTCATACACCTGTTACTGAGAAATCTTTTAGTTGAAACGCCTAGAGAAAGAATTAAAGTACATTCGGCACAAGGGTAACTAAAAAAAATTATAACACACAAAAATTAAGTACGAAAAAGTTAGTACTGATTTTATGTTGTTTAGTACAAATGACTCATTTTGTACTCTAGTACAGTCTGTATACTTTGACCTTTGTACCAAGTCATGCAATAGAGTACTTAAAATTGTACACCCCACAATACAGTACTTGAAATTGTAGTACTGAACTGTACACTACACTGTGCTCTTGTACTAAAGTGTCTACACACTCTTCAAGACACAGAAGTCACACTTTACGCCCCGCCTAACTCATGAATATGAATTAGGTGCCCTAGAATGAAAAAAGCTTACCTGGGAGATTAGACGTATAACATTTCGTATATACGTCTTGGTCCATACACTTTAATGTGTATATAAAATGGATGCTTATAAGTGTACGTGGATATGTTTAGAAGTATGTCTAAGTGTGTTTGCTTGTTTGTGTGTGATGAAGTATTGGGTTAGGTTGTTTTTATCACTGTGTTTGAGTCTGCTTGTAGATGTGCGTGCAAATGGTTGTTTGTGCGTATGCGTTAAAGTCTTTGAGAGTATTTAAATGTACGACTTGTGTGCGTGCGTTTGTGTGTGTAATACTTGATATATAAACGGTGAATAGGACTTGCCCTTTATAATTTACCGTTAGGTGTCAAACTGGACAAGTGCTATTTCGAATAATAAAGAAATTGGAATGAATTCTTTAAAAATACTAAATAAATAACAAAATTAATTTAAGCAATAAAAAAATAATTGTTTGAATAAATAAATAAACAATGTTTTTTAGCGTAGATGTAATTATAGTATAAATAAAAGATCCTAAGTTATAACAAATTAGATTTTTTTATTTTAAAGAAAATCCTATTCAAGGGTAAGTAAATTATTACTCATCGAAACTATACATAAATTTTGATTGAAATTTTAAAAAACTCATTAAATCATAATTTTAGTTGCCAAAGTTCTGGCTTTCTTCTACTCGAAATATCTTCCTTTTTTTAATGCAACAATTATTACAATTACTATACCGTAAAAAACTAACTTTCGGACATTTATTTTTTCAACCGTCTATTATAAACTGGAATGTCTATGGCGACTAAAAAAATTATGAAACTTTATTTTTTAAATATAATTTGATGCAAATTTGGTTTTGGTAAAGGTCAAGAACTGATGGATAAACAAACTTGTCATTATGTAGAACAGAACAATTCAATGTTATCAGAAGTTCAAATTAACTTCAATATTATAAGAAGTATTATTGAACTTCATTATTATGAAATTATTACTTAATGCCAATTTCATAATTAGTATTAATTAAATTTAATAAATAAAAAATAATGAAATCCATTAAACTATTACTTTTCTTTCCCACTTATTGTCTATTAGTTATAACTTATAGTTATCTATGAATACCATAAAATTACGTGAAAAGTAGACAATAGAAAAGATAAAAGTCAAATCAACCTGGAATTTCGTCATCTTTAGCTTTACCTGTGAATACATCAGTCAAATCTCAATCAGATACATTTATATAATACTTTTTAATAAATTAAGAGTGCTCTAGAATAGATTTAAATCTCAATTTAGCACTAATACCTCGATCAGGAATTGTTTTTATTTATTCCAATTCTAAAGTAATTACTTTTGTAATCTTTCATGGCCTTTTCTATTAGACAACGAGATGATGTAAGCAATTTCTTTACTATATAAAGTGGGTATCCTTTGTTAGTTGAATACTGAAGATCGTTCTCTCGCAGTTTATTTGAAACTTTCGATTGAAATTAATTTTAATTAAAAATCTGTTGCATTAATTCAAATATTTTTGTTTTATTGTCGGTTTAGTAACTAAGCTTAAGTTCTATAGGATTCTTGCATTCCTCGGGGAATCCAATAAGGTTATTTGATGGTGTTGAAAGAAAAATTGCACTTAAATTCACGTTTTTAACGATACTTCCAGTGCCTTTCTGGTTTTATAAATGCCTAAAATTAAAGTTTACAGTTTTCATCTCAAATCTTTTCGCAAAATAGGTTTTTAATATTTGAAAATATTTCTAAAACATTCAAATAATGATTTATTTACATTAATCAAACCATTTTCCCACAGAAATACTTGAAATGGAAAGCAAAAAAGAGAAGAAAACCTCATTTGAAAAAGGCATGCCTGGCGGGCATAGTAATAGTCGTCAACGACATAATAGGAGTTCACAGCATAAACTCACAAATGTCAGTAGCGACAACAACCCCTTTGAAAGTGACCACAACAGCAAAACTTTTTATAACGTTAATACTAATAATTATGATGACCTCAGCACCGAACAGAATAGTACTAGCATTCCTCCCACTCTCAAGTACAACTCAAACAAATCTGACAAACTCACCAGCAACAGCGAAGACATTAAAAATCGCAACAAAAACATGGACCACACTTTTTATATTCGCAACAACGACAATTTTGACAATACCAACAACAAGTTCCGAGGTATTAACAAACAAAAGTTGCAAACCAACAACAAAATCAACAAGTTCAAAAATAATAACGACAACAACAATTTTCAAAACAAGAAAAAGAAGAACTACAAGTTTCACATCAAGAACAACCACAACATTTTCCACAACAAAAACACTAAAAATAATTCCCACTACAACACCAACAACAGCAACACTAACACCAACAAAAGCAACAATAAAAAACCCGATGTAAATTCGCTTACGCTTGCAATCTTAGACGAAAAGGAGAACAACACACCAATCAATAATGCTAGTTGCCATGACGATCGGCGTGAAGATGTGCTGACTCAGCAGTCGATCTTCCCGCCAATCAGTCATCGTCTTATGAAGCATCACGTGATCATCCCTGAAGCTGACGTCATCAACGGGAGTGATGATGATGATGATAGTGGTGGGGGGAATGATGGAGAGGATGATGATGATGAAGGTGAGGATAATAGTTACGATAAAGATAGTGGATGTGATGGTGGTGGTGGTGATGATGATCCTGGTGGTAATGGTAATGGTGGTGGAGATGGTGGTGATTCTGGAAGTGGTGGAAATGGTGGTAGTACTTGTAGTAGTACTAACAGTTGTGGTGGTGGTGGTGGAGGTGATGAAAAAGATAACAACAATAATGATGAAGATGATGACAAAAACCGAAAAAGTAGAAAACTAAATTTTCTATGTAATGTTATGGATGATGAAAACGAAGAAGAAGAAGATGATGATCAAGAGAAAATGAGTAAAATAGAAGAGGGCGAAGAAGAAGAAGAGGAAGAAGAAGAAGAAAATGATGATCATTTGGAGACTACCCCATCAATCATTCCAAGGTGAGCTGTTGTCAGTGTGGTTTCAATCGGTAATCTTACATCATTCGTGTTCTGGCAGTATTCGCGCGCTTCTTGCCCTTTTGCATTTCCGTGACTTTTATTTTTTTTCATGGGAAATATAATTTTCAAATGATTATTGATCCATTCACAGTTTCAAATAAACTCAAACAAGTTATATACCCTCAAGCAAACTCCCGAAGACTAATTAATCTTTGGGAAATAAAACCTTTCCCCATTTTATTCGCCATTTTCTTGCCCGTATCAGCAGTATTTTATAGCGCTTCCTTTTTAAGTGCCGTATCACCTGACACTCAAAGCGTTCGAGCGTCTCGTCATAAAAGTCGTTCTAGCATGAGGTGTTGATAAACTTTTGTCTACGCATAAGTCTTGATGTATTCTTAATAGGTATAAGAATATAATAAATAAATCAATTAATTGGTTGAGCATGTTAATGGATTATTACTGGTATACAGATATAATAAACAAATCAATGTATATTTAAATAATTTATCGCTTTGTTCAAAAGTCGTGTTAATCAACGCGCGTGTGTGTGAGTGTGTGGTTTTTTTGCGGTTGTAAGATTCATTTTTATACTATATTTGGGTCTTATGAAATCATCTATTGCTAGCAGGTAGAATGACTTTGATTGAGTCACATTATGAAAAAAGTCTTTAGAATGTACATTGTTAAGAGATTTAATGATTCATAAAATATTTTTATTTAAGATATTTTATTAAATAAAAGCTAAAATATAGTATTAAATAATTATTAACATAAAAAAAATTCTTTTGAATATAAATATTTGTTTACTTACTAATATATGGTATAATAAACACATCAATGTTTATCATAATAAAATTAATAATATTTTTTATAGTATAACTATTAATATAATATATTAATTTCTGTTATAATATACTTTTTATTATTTATTGTGATAGATATAAATAAATGATTCATTATATTTTACAAAAACTATTTTTACATATTTAGGAAGTACCTTTCACAGTCACGTTTGACACACCCAATAAAGGCATTGTCGAAACAAATTTATGACTATGACTTTAATGGTACAACGCACCACTGGTACATCGGTATTAAAAGTTCTTCGAGGTCTTTTTCATTGATTTTAAGTTTTTGTTTCCGCTCAATGAGAGTTTTGAGATAAATCCGATGACGTTTTAATGGCGTGGTTAAGTTGCGAATTGTACGAAAAACAGCTGTTGCAAAAAGACACTGCGATAAAAATAGATTTAAAGCAGATTATATGCCAAATAAGTTAAGCTTGCGAATCCCGAAAACTGTTTTTTATTTAACAAATTTGATTAATTTATCACTTGTTTTAAAAAAAACCCAAAAGAAGATTAACAATTTTTTTGATACTTTTTTTAATGTTCTTTTCAGTGGAAATCTTTAGTTAAAGGCGAATTTTTTACGTTGAATGAAGAGAAGCAAGAGTTGATAGTTTCAACTAACCTCCGTTATAAATCAATAATACTTTGTGGATTTCTAGTTTGCGATTAAATTATTATTCTTTTTGGTAACTGATGGATTTATTGTACATATTTTTGCATATTTTTTAAAACAGTTTTCAACTGAGAAAATGAAAATAAATTTTAGACTTAAAACGGTCAATTACTTTCAATTTTCAATAACTGTAAAAAAAATACTTTTTTTTTCATTATTTCCTATATATATTTTATTAAAAGTTATTAAAATTGTCTTCTAAAAATAGTTGATTAATAAAAATTTGATTATTTTATAAAATAAAGTTGTTAATTTGAATAACTCAAAAATCATTGAATGAATAGGTATTATTTATTAATTATTGAATTTTAAACTTAATCTTTTCATCAATTCACCATTCACCCCTTCAGAGAAGAGTTACGCTTGGTTGGTCGTCGATTAGCGATGATAGGCGACCAGTTAGACCTTGAAATGACCATCAGAAACAACATCTTTCACCACAACAACAACAATGACAACAACTTCATCTTCCACAACAACAACAACAACAACAACAACATCTACTACTTTAACTGCCACCATAACAACATCTACAACTTTCAGGGTCAAAAAAGCGGTAAACACCTCGTCAGCATTTTTTCTCAGAACTTTTTTAATCTTAAAAATGGGCTCATCTCTGGATCTTTTAGCTTCAATAGTCTCAAAATCACCGATTTTCAGTCAAACTTTATTGGCAATAAGTCTAGTTCGATCTTCAAGGGTATTATGAAGGTCATATTTAAAAACAATCTTGTCAGAAATAATAGTAACTTCTCAGGAATTGCGGCTACTAGAAATTTATCCTTTGCTCAACTTATCGTTACCTATAGGTCTTTAATGCATGCTTTGCTCGGGGATAGGTACTTTTTTTGTAAAGATCTATTTTATAGTTTTATGTGTATTTTTAATATTCTTTTGCAATATGAAAATTTCCAAAATATTTCCATGTGTTCTCGAGTATTTGAGATGCTTTTTAAACGTTTTTATCTACGCAACTTATTTTTTGACAAAAAATATGTTATTGAGTCTTATGACTTGCCACACTACAACTTCAAAAACTCAACATCGGCTAAAACAACTTGCCACAACTACATCTCAAGTTTCTCCAAGAAACAAACTCCCAAACAAAGCCTATTCTGGCAAACCTTCCAACTACTAAACTACAAGAACGAGCAAGACAATCAAATCCTGAATGTTCCTTCCACCATTACTAACTCCGAAGTGAGGATAAATCCAGAACATTTGTCGCAATACGAGCTTATGATAGAGTGAGTTGAACATGATTTTTTTAATTTTCTAGATCTTTTTCTAACTATTAAAACTTCATTTAAGTAGACACTTTAAACTATTTAAATTCAAATTGATTTACTTCAAAAGTATTTTAAATGAAATTTCATAAATGTGAATACTTTCACAAATTCTAGATAAATTAATAATAATGCTTTTTTAATTTTCAGATTTGTCTTCAAATTTCTCTCTCATCACTTCAACCGACACTAATACACCATCAAAAGCACAGACAGTTTCATTGTTAATTGTTTTTTAGAACCATCTAATATATAATAATTTTGTTCTAAGGCTGCTTATTTTCAAAACTGAACTGAATGTTCTTCACAATTAACTTGTTTTTCGCCTATCTTATTCACAAATTTATATTAATTGCCAACTTAAAAATTTGTTTATATATAAAAATATATGTATATAAAGTTTTATCGAAGTGTTGAAGTCTCATTTTATATAGCCTTTCTTATTTAATCTTTAGTTTTTGTTAATTTTTTAAAAACTGTTTCCAACAAGCAAGGCTATGGGTGAGGCTTTTGTTAAACAAAATTCTGACTTTTTTGAAATAAATAATTGTTTTTAAATTATTAAAAATAAATTATAAATGATTCAAAAATCGTTTAAAAGTTGTAAAAAAAGACGATAAAAGTAACAATGTCAACAACATCAAACATAACAACAATACCAAATATCGAATTTAAAATAGGTAAAACAAACACTGTATTAAATGAAGTTGAAGACAAAAAAATCATCTATTTAATTTTTTATAAATTATGTTAAAATAAAACTAATTTTTTCTAAAAACAATACTACTAATGGTTGAAATAAAAAATTGTTGAATATTGAATTGATGGACTATATTAGTTATAGATATTTCTTTATCAAAATAAAAACCATCTTTCAAAATAATTTTTATAGACACAACACAACGATCATACAACATCTATAATTTATCTCTGGTGTGAAATATAGTTTGAATAATTTATACAATCTCAAAATATATAAAAAATATTTTGTCACAATTTCCTTTTATGAAACAGTGCGAATATGGTAAGGACAACAATGATAAAAACAACATGTATACAACAACAACATTTTACAAATTTCCCTATAAATAAATAATATATTGAACATAATTTTGAGAGCTTCAGTTTGAACATTTCAACGAAAAATTTAATTTTAAACATTTTTAGAAAAAAACGTATAAAATTTTAATGTTTCAACAAATACGATGATGTGAAACACATAATAAGAAAATTCAGTTAAAACTTTAGTTACTTTTTTTGCAATCTAGTAGTTTATCATTATTTTTTACAAACAAATACTTTTAAAAAATTATCTTTCTTTTAAACTTTCTTATAAACTTTTTTTATAAATTCGAAAAAAACTACCGAAATGAGTTTTATTGAACTTAAAAACATAAAAAATGTAAAATAAAAATAACTGCAATTTTTTAAACTCTATGAACTGATTGAAGATTCAAAAAATAATTTAACTCCAAAAAAATTTCAACAATAAAAAAAATTAAAAACTAAACTTATAATTTAAAAACCTATATGACCAAAATGATCAAAAAGCGAATAAACCAAACATTCAATCTAGCAGTTACAAAATGCGTTTCATAAAAATTATGATAAATTATTATTATTTTCTATTTATTAAAATGTCTATTTAATAACTTCAAATGTTTTAATAAGTATAAATGTGTCCACCGTGAAAAGGATTAAACGTAAAAGATTCGTTAAATTTGACTTTTTAAAAATTCCACTTCTACCCTTATGACTACAGCCATCACCACCAAGTTACTGATAATTCTAGCCATAACCAATATCACCCCCACCAGCATCATCATCATCAGCATTATCATCATCACTACCACCATTCTAGTACCATTATCATCATTGCCATCCTCATTATCATTATCACCACCACTACCATCATCCCCATCACCACCACCACCATCAATTCTTCTTCTTTATCATTTCCCTCCTGATAATCTTCCCACTGGCAGATCTAGGAATTTTGTCAACCACGTCCACACCCCCTTCCAGCCATTTGAACGGTGGTGCGTTGGCTGTGAAGATGAAAAAAACAATCATTTAAATTCTTAAGGAATAACATATTTTTATTTAGATATTATTATGAAAGACTGAAATTAACACTCATATAGTATCATCAACACTACCAACAGCAACAAAGCTTCCCACATAACCTCAACAACAACCACAACACTGAATCTCCAACAACAACTCACCAGCGACAAAATCTACAAGTTCTTTTTCTGAAACCACCACGCCTTCTCTAACCACCACCCATGCCGCTAAAGCAGATCCTGTGGCTGTTACTGGTGGGGTTGAAAGAGTGGTACTGTAGGTGATCGAAGAAAAAGTTTTCAAAAAAGTGAATAAGGAGAAAGTAAATATAAAGTACTTGAAAAAATTTAAACATTTTAAATATATTTTTTAACGGTCATTTAGATGAAAAAAGTGTTTAAAAAATTGATGTTTGGGTGAATTAATTTTAGTGAAACGAACCAATGAATAAAACAAAAATGTAATAGGAAAAATAATAAATACGTAATTTGCACACACGAACATTTTTTTAACATTTATAAAAAGAAAAACAAACCATCGACTCCAAAGACTCCAGCATCAATGACGTCATCGTGTTTCATCAACAACGATTCTAACTCTAGAGGGGAAATCTGGAGATTTTGGTTGTTGTTGTTGTTGTTGAACCTCTACCAACTATCGCTGCCACTACCACCACAACCAGCAACCACAACCAGCAGCCACAACTACCACTATTTACCACAACCAACATCAACTAAAATCAACCAACCACAACCTGATGCCCATGGCATGTGATGATTTCTTTGATACGATCAACAATGAAGAGATGGCCGTGATCATCGAAGTAACCTAAATCTCCTGTGAAAGTGTTGAAAATTGAATATAGATTATTCCTTAATATTTATTAGTATTTTATTTATTTATCTAGTTTAAATATATTTAGTTTGATACTATTTATTAATCATATACTATAAATAGTTATTTAAATGACAAGTTTTGTAAGTCTCAAATATAAATACTCAATTCACCTGTATGAAGCCATCCATTTTGATCAACAGGGTTTGCAGGCTTCAAGTTCGGTCTTTTTTCTAAATATCCTTCCATCAGCATCGGACTTCTCAACATCACTTCACCGTTTTTATAGGGTCCGAGAGATGATCCGGAAGAAACGTCTTTAATCTTCCGGGTGATTTTGGAATTAGTTTTGCTTGTGAATAGAAGATGGCTTAGTGTTGTGGTAGTAAAGAAATAGTTGAATCCAAAACAACTAGAATATTATTAACATTTGAATAAAAATTTGAAATTAAAAACCTTTATTTGAACGGATGGTAGAGGAATTCCCACTGAATCACTTTTGCCTTATGGGTGTTAAAGGGTTTCAGTTATTGAATGAACTTATTGTGATATCAAGTTTTAAGTCTTAAACTAATTTCATCATTATTATTAGTTTTGAATTTACATTCGTTATATTGAAAGTATTAAATTATATCGCTCAATTTAAACAACTCACCTTCAACAAAAACGTCGTTGGGCATTACAGTACACATTCCACTGATTTCGGTAAGTCCGTAAGCTGTCGGAAGGATGAAGGGATGGATGCTGGTGGTGTGGTGGTGAAAATGACAATGCTTTAAATTAGAAAACTTGTTTTAATATTAGTCATACATCTTTGTTTAATGGTATTAAATGGTTTTTTATCACTCATCTTGCAATCCTTTTTTTATAAAGTTGACTTTATTAAACGTTCAACATTTCCCATTCATTTCAATTCGTTTCAAACATCCATATGGTCCATAAAACCTTCTCCCACTCACATCCTCTTAGTCTCAGGTTAGGAATCTTTTTAATCAGCTGTTCAGCTATTTCAGGGGCTAGAGGTGCGGTACCGCATACGAACTCTGTAGTAAACGTGTTGGGAAAAAAGGTAAATGGGCTGTGGAGATGAATGGAAAGGGGATGTGAATTGATAGAAATGAATATGTGTGGTGATGGAAATGAATAAAGTAAAGGTAAAGTAAAACCAACAGCTGTGTAAGTGAAAAATGTAGTTTACTAGACATTTAATCAATGAAACCTCACAAAAACGCATCTCTATGAAGCCTTTTGTTATTCTTCACCAACTAATCTCCAATTTTTCATACAATCAACCAGCCAACCATCCAAGCTATCAATCAATCACTAATTATTTGTATAGCGCCCTTTGCGAAGTGAACAAGCTATAACCTTTGAGGCTGAATATCTTGTTGAAATTTTCTAAATCTGCGTTTTTGACTATTTCATTCAGGACTCTTGGAACTGTGAAAACTGACTCGAGCTGTGTTTGGGATGGAAATGTGGGTGGTTAAAAAGATTTGAAGTTTGGTGGACTATAAGAAAAATTTATGGATTAATAAATGTATAGAATAATTATTTTTGTTTAAAGATTTTAAAATATTTAGTTATAAAAAGACAATAAATAAAAACGATTTATTTATTAATTCAATTATAATCACCAAACCTTGTTTTCAGCGAGTAGTCCAAGATACTGATCCACGTTGAATTTGGTGAGAAGGTTGGTGGGGGTAGCTGTTGCGATTCCGAATAGGGGGATGATCGAGCCTGATAAGTGATTCAAAGGCGCGAATACCACTTGCCCCGCTTGTATTTTTTTAACGTTTTTGCCTCTGTTTTGGATTAGAAAAAAGATGAATTAATTATGTATTATTTTAACTATGTAATTCTTTGTTTTTAATGAACTTTTATATTATTTAAAAAAAAAATTATAATTATCGTTAGGCATTTAAACGTCTATTGTTTCATATACAAAGTCTCAACCCATTTTCATATTCCAACTAAAAGACCACTACTAACATAGACACAGTGAGTTGATATTGTAGGTTTCTGTGCGTGAGCTTGATTGCCTTCGCTACACCAGTTGTTCCACTCGAAAAAATCACCAAAGCTAAATCATCAACGCTAATGTCAGAACTGCAACGGTTATTTCCACTGCCTGTAGTGTAGTTGTTGATGCTGTGGTTGTTGGTGTTGTTGCTATTGGTGTTGTTGTAGTGGTTGTTGTTGTTGGTGTGGTTGCTCTTGCTTGTTGAGATGTTGTCAAAAGAGTTAAAGTCGTTGCCGTTGTTGTTGCACAATTCATCAGCTGACTCAGAATTATTTGAAATTTCATGAACTTTATCTTCTTCCTTATAAGAATGACATTGTGAGCAACCGTTAGGTAATTTTTGACTAAGTTTTGTTTGAACTCTGTTGCTTTTCTTTTTGCCGTTATGGCTGAGATTGTTGAAGTGAGTTTTTTTGGCACATTGGCTCGTCGTAGTAGTTGTTGTAGTTGTTATTGGAAGGCTATAGTTAGTGTCTGTGTTTGATAGACTATCAAACACAGATACTTTGTTGTTGTTGCTGTTTTTGTTACAGTTGTGATTGATGTTTTCGTTGCTTAGGCTGTTTTTTTGGTTACTTAGTATTTCTTGTAGGTTGATATAGTCTTTATGATTTCCATCTCTTAGTATAATCTAGAAGTGTTTTTGAGCGGGTATATGTAATAATAATAAAAGTTATATTCAAAATAAATTATTTAAAATGTTTGACTCTACCCGTCGCATTAGCCTGAAAAAAAACGATGAAAAAAATACAAAACACACATACACACAAAAGTACCTAAAAACATATAAAAACATGTTTATACACCATACACACTTGTGTATGTATATTGTACACTACTCGCCCATCTATATACACATATGAAAACAAAGACATACACCGACTGACCCCAGAGGTCAGTGTAGTCTAGACAAGGTCATATGACATGATAAATGTAGAACCTAATTGGAAATTCAATTATTCTCTTAGGCAAATGATGCCTATTAATAATAGTAATGTAATTAAATAAACCATTATTCTAACACTTTTTTAAAAATTACTTAATATAAAATTATAAGCTCGATCATTTTAAAAAGATAAATATTATTTACAAAAACATAATAAAAAATATTTAATTAGACAACTTTAAGAATTTGAAAAATGTGAATACTTTATAATATTATTTAAATATTGTATCCTATTATCAAAAGACTATCTATTTATCTTGATAATAATCTCGGAGACCCTGAACTAGTTTTTTATGTATGAAATGACAGCTTTTATCTTTACACCAATTTTTATACTTAAATTTATATAAATATAAAATAATTCAATTAAATGCTTTGATTAAAATCTCTAAATAATTTAACATAGTTTATTTTTAAAATGTTTTTAATTATATACTTTAAAGTTTATATACCAAATATTTTTTTCATATCATGAATAACTATTGTACTTGTAGCTACTAATGATTTTTTTCTTTTAAGGAATTTATTTAAAGTCAAATGATACTAAAACAAATAAAGAATCCAATAATAAGTTTGTAATGAAAATATTTTCAACACGCTTTATGCTGGCGTCATGGGCGGCAATTAATAAAGTGAAATGTATTTAGACTCGTGTTATCTTTGAATAAGCCAATCCTATTGTTGCTATGTACCATGGTACCACGTTCTTTTATTTGGGTAACGCCTTAATTTTAAAACATATTAAATAAATATTAGTAATATATTTTCAATAATTTATGAGTATACTCAAACGGGAATTTTAATTGTAATAAAAATAAATTATTTGATTAGCGTTTAATTAATTTAATTGAGATATTTTCAAATTTCGAAAATCTATTTTTTGGAGATAAAATTATCTCAGCGGACTAAAAAATTCTCAATTTAGAACAAGTGTCTATTGCTTGTTATTGGCCCTTATAAGGAGTCACGTATACACCAATACTTGAGTCTAAAGTTTTATTTCAATTGAAGTATATCTATTTTGTTTCAGTTTCATAATAGTTTCATAATTGTCATACATATTTAAATAAAATTGTTATTACATTTTAATGTTTGTTTAGAATAGATGATATTTTATCTTTTTTTTCAACTTTTTTCATGAACTTTTTTTATAAAGTTTTTGATGAATTTAATAAAATATATGTTCGAACTAAAGGCCCAAAAAACAATTATTTATTCTAAAAATGATGGTGTATGAACATTAAGGGTGTACGAAATATCTGGGGTTTTACAGTATAAAATATATAAAATTCATAAATTTCTAAAATATTTGATGAAGAAGAATGACCTTGAAATATAGTATTAAAAAAACAATTTCTTTTTTACGGTATTTAAACATGAATTTATAAAAACAAACGACTCGGTAACTTCATTTTAAGGAGTCAATTGTTTGCTCAATACCACCTAAACACCCTACATCACTTACACATTGATTTAGTTCTTAAAATACTATGTCATTAAAAATCGATACTAAATCCAAGAAAACAATATTAATTTTACACAAAAAAAACATTAAAACTTAATAAACGCACCCAAATTCCAGAAATGCACCAACCCGTACCTTAAGTGGCTGTTTGAGAATGGATTGTGCTTCTAACACTCTGTCTAGTAGAGCTGACTCAGTGAATATAATGCTTGTTCCACACATCTGAATCAATGATTCTGAAAGGAAAACATGATCGATTTGCGGTCTTTTTAGTTTTCACCAGAACTAGTTTTTGAAAGTTAAGTTTAAGGAGGTTTTGTAATTGACTTTTAGTAAGTTCTTAAATTGAACTGTGTTGAATTTGTACCTTTTATATAAAAATTTAACGCATAGTCTTTATTTTTTTATATATTTAAATTGTTGCTTTAATGTTATTTTAAATTAAAGAGAAAGTATCAATCTTGAAACGGAGATATAAAAATTATCAACATTTCTAACGGTTTCACAACCCTAGATGCATCATAGTTGCATTGATTCTTTTAATTAAATACTCGACTCGTAAAAAATCGATAAATCTATTTCAAGTGCACCACTCATCAACGATTCATTATTTGAGTTCATTCAACGTGAAACATTTTGTATAAGACGCAGCCCTTTTTTCAAATTAAAGGTACCAAAAATTGAGAAATGAAAAATATAAAGTTTAATTAAAAGGTTCAAAATGTTACAATTGTGAAATTTAAAAGATGAAAACATTTTGAAAGGAATCTAAAAATGCTAGTTTAAGACCCAATTCAGTTATTAAATTTGATTAAATTTTTGTCTTTAAAAACTTAACAAAGGTGCTTGAGTTACGTGTTCAGGCGCTATATAAAAACAAAAATTATTTATTATTACTTTATTATTATTATGCCTAAACCAACCATCCCTCACCTGGGCTCGACAGGACACTGGCGTTTGCTGGAACAATTCCAGCGTGGAAACAGGCGGTGAAGAATAGCATTGTTTCGATCGAATTAGAAACGTAAAAAAGAATAATGTCTCCTTTTTTGAGTCTTTCCCAGTTTTGCAAAAAAGTCGAAAGTAGATTCATTTTGTTGAGAAAGTCTTTGCACATTATTTCTTGCTTCAAAATCACGTCTTTCTGGAATTGTTGAAGTTGTAACATTAAAAAAAAATATTTTAAAGTTTAATTCTCAAAATCGTTTTAATAACTAAACTGAGAGATTTTAGAACTGTTTTAGAATTTAGAATTTCTTCATAGCTATTTAATACTTTTATAATTGTATAATTGTTTCAAATCTCTAATTTTTTTTATAATTTCTTAAACTTTATAAACATAAAAAAACTAACCAAAATGACGAGATCTGGATTCTGTAGAAGGCCTTGTGAAATGGTATCTCCAAATGGAACCATAGTAGGCTTCTCATCAAAAAATCCCCCATCCAACCAATAGCCATCTTTCTCACTCTTAAACACCACTCCATGCACACCACCACCGCAGATATCTCCAATCTTGTCCGTTACAGTCTGCTTCCCTGACCGGTTACCCACCGCTTGTTTCCCGATGACGTCCGTTGGTTGTATAAATGATTTCTCCTGTTCGGCCTGCCTCCTCAGCTTGAACCTCGTCAGAAACTGCTCGATCAGAGGCATCGACATTAGAAACTTCAAGAGATGTAGCTGTAAATCGTCTTCAGTTTGTTTTGTATCTATGCGGGGAAGCAGAGGCTGAAGGCAAGGCGAGGCGTCTAAATCGCCCGGGCATTGCTTTTCACTTACCGTGGCTTTATAAAGCTCTTCACATGCTTGACTTCCAGATGCTTGGACCTCTAACATTTTATCTGAATTAAAGTAAAAATTTCGAAGATTTTCGTCAATATTTAACTCGAATATTAACTTTAATTAATTAATAATAACTATTTAGAGATAAATGGCAAGCAAACGAAATCGAAACGAATTTCTTCGTTACCTCTCAGAGACTTGAGCTGCTTTTATAGAAGAGCGTACGGTATGTAACTCAGTGATTAATATCGACTGTATTACTGAACATTTATATAAAACTTTGTATACACATTCACACGGACAAAGACTTTTGGCTAAATCAAATTCAAATGATGTAATCATCGATTTTATGTCTAACGTAAATAAACTATAAGAGTTTACAATTTAAACTTTACATATCTAAAATTTATTTTACCTTCAGATCAATAACTTTATGCGTCCCAAAAAAGCTACTTAAATGTTTTATTTAGATCGAAATAAAATGACTTGAATTTAGGAAGTAGGTAAGTCATTGACAGAATAACAGTTGAATGAATGATGTGACAAATGAGCTTATTTACAGTGTATTTACGTAGAAATCTTTTGAAGTTTTAGACATATATTTAGCAAGCCAGAGAAGTGATAAATCAAAATAACGTCATGATGTTCAAGTTGCCACAGGCTTAAATGAGACGAAGTTTGTTTTGAAGATACTTGAAATTTTTGTTAATTGACTTTTAATTACGCAAATAGAGCTTAAACTCAAGTTTTTATTTAAATTTTCTAACACTTTTATTTCAGTGTTTGAAGACTGACGTTTTTGTGTTTTTAAGTGGTGATGAAAAAATGTGGGCATTGGAAATTCAATTGATTTAAATTAATAGTTTTAGGTTTAAAAAATAATTTGAACTAAAATTAAACTATTTTAATATTTTTTTAATGAAATATCGATTTAGTTTAAATAGTAGAATACATAAGATAATAATAATATATATTTAATTCATTAAAAAGATTCATCTTTAAAAATTTATTGGATAAAAAAATGTCATCTAGTTTTTATTAATAAATACAATTTTATTTACTTTTTATTAATAAATGCATTTTTATTTAGTTTTTATTAATAAATACATTTTTATTTAGTTTTTATTGATAAATAAATATTTTTTTCAATAAATTATTAGATAAACAGACGTATTCAAAAATAATAAATTAAATAAAAATAGTCAAATTTTGTAATTGCGAGTAATTTGATGAAGGAATGTGTCTAAATGAATGTAAAGAGGTGTCACGTGCGATAAGTTGGCGCCAAAATTTATTTGCTCAATGGAGTGATGTTTGTTTTCTGAAATATTTCAGTTGATTTCATCTTTTCTATGAGGTTTTATAGTATTTGTGAACTTCAGTTTTTGTTTTAGAACAGTAATATTGTGTTTTTTCTTTAATCTCAGATTTATTTTGACAACATACACAAAAAAACTCTATATAAAAATAAAGATAAAATTAAAAAAAGTATTGTAACAAAATTTGAAATAAATAAATATATTTAACTATATTTAATTATATCTATTACTACATGTGATCTTGAAGTTCGTCTGGGTCTGTGGTATTCGTCGTTTTATTTTATTGTACTACGGCTGACGCAACCACTATTAATCCCGCCGTCATCATCATCATCACCATTTCAACCGTGATTTTTATACGTTTGTATCATACAGCGTATCAGATTATAACATTTACATCATCATTTTCATCATCATCATTATCATTCTTTTCATCATCATCATCATCATCATCATCATCATTCCCATCATCATCATCATCATCATCATCATCATCATCATCATCATCATCATCATCCCCATCATCATCATCATGAGCATTTTGTTGTTGTTTACTCCATGAGAAATAAAACCATTGTTGTCTTTCCACCAATCAAATGACGTCTTGTGAAGGGGGTCAGTGAGTAACAAAAAATGACTCATCATGGTGATGATGATGATGATGAAGAAGGTGTTGATGATGATGACGACGACGATGATGATGATGATGATGATGATGACGAGTATTAAGGAAGTGAGGATGATAAAAATGATGGCAGTGGTGGAATGTTTTTTTAAGAGGGTTAGATAAATTTATGAATAATTATTTAAAGCAATGAAGTGAACTTCATTTGGATAATGGAAGATTTCAATTAATACAGATTTTGAAAATTAAAATAAATTAACGAAAAAGAGAAATAAAATTGATAATTGTTAAATAAAAATTTAGTTAGTAAATCATTTGTTTTAAATATGAATTTAAACATCATCTTAGTTTTTGAATTCTTGTTAAATGTTTACTGAGTGTCCATTAAGGATCCAAAGTCGACATTGTTAACTTTGTCTGAGATCCGACGTGACTGTGATGATGATGATGATGAGGATGATGATGATGGCATTGATGATGGTGATGATGATGGTGGTGATGATGATGATGAGTTTTTGAAGAATATTTCATAAGTCATATTTTAAAGACTACAAATAAAATAAATAACTTAGTTTAGTTAATTTCCAAAATGTCTCATTAAAAATTTGTTTTGAATAAGTCTTTGTCAAAAATTGTTTTGCTGGAAATTCTCAGAAACGACTTGCAGTTCGAAGAAGATGAGTAAGACTGGAAGACTTCACAAGTTTTAAAAAATAGACCCTTTTATAAGATTTATTAAACTTTAAAAAGCCAAAAAGATGTATAAATTATATTTTGTCTAAAAAATTTATTACTAAAAAAAAGTTTGTGAAACTTCATATAGCAAAAAGATGATTTAAAAAATTATATTTAGTTTTTAATTTCAAAAGACAAGAATTAAAGACAATGATAACGAACGGAAATATAGAAATAGTATCAAAATATTTCTCAAGGTAAGTTCAATAAATGTTATAGAAAATAAATCAAGTGAAATCCTTGTAACAAATGAGTGAGACGGGGTCGGTGTGGAATCGTTAGCATTTTTGAGATTCGTGCTTAACACGTTTTTGGCCTGAATCTCTTTGCATTGAAGCACTTCAAGTTGTATTTATTAATTCAATTTTAATTTTGCCTCATTTGATACGTGTGAAAATATACAATTTTATGTACAATAACTGTTATAAAAAAATAATTTATAAATTATCACTCGTCAAAAACACACCCACGCACACATAAACACATTTAGAAACACTCGTGTTTGTAGTGTGAATAGCATTTTAATGATTTATAATTACAAATCCATATACCTGTGTATACGCGGAAGTATATGAGAATTATTCAAAGTATTTGAGACATTTTAGAAGAATTTCATAAAGATTAAGTTTTATTTTAGCACTTGACGGCTTTTGAAAAACACGAAATAGAGATAAGATAGTAGGAGAAAAATGTTTTTTTTTAAAAACATGTAAAAAACTATTTTTAGAACAAAATTAATTAAAATAAATGAATTAATTCTTTAAAAAAATAAAATAGACTTTAGTGAATTGAATTTTTAAAAAATGGTGAGTTGAACATTTCAGAACCGAAAGAAAAAAAGAAAAAAAAGAATATTTCGAAAAATTTAAGAAAGAAACAAAAATCATCACACAAAAATATTTTTTTAAATAATAATATTAATAATAATAATATTATTATTATAATTACTATTACTATTCTTATTAATATAAAAAATAAATTATATAAGTATAGATCAATATATTTTGTAAATTTATTACTTTAACCTTCGAGAATTGGGAAAAAAAATTGAAAATCGTACTAGTGCGTTTTGAAAAATACTTCTATGTTTTATCTCTATACATTATACATATTTTATTATTATTAAAGAACAAATAACAGATAAAAATAGAACCTTAAAACTCAAATATCATTATAAATTATAAATATAAATTACATTTTTATTGAAAATTCAATAAAATATAGAAAGTGTATTATAAAAAAATTGTTAAAAAAGAAAGAAAATCTTAATACAACTAAACGCAATCACATACTCACAAAGAAAATCTGAAACGTAAGCTTATCTAACCCTCATCTGATTTATAGGCCGATAACTATGCATCTTTCGTCAACCCTAAGACGAATATTAGGTCATTATCGGTTGGAATTTTTAGAAAAACTTAAATAGTGGACATTCTTTGCACATTTTTTTGCGCTTTAGGAATATTAAATTTTTAATATCTTATATTTAATAGAATTATTATTTTTATTTATTTAATGTCTTAATTATTTTATATGTATTATTCATTTTAAATAACATTAATTATTTACTATATTATTACTTTATTTTTTAGGTTTTTATATTTAAAGATTAAAATCAAATTATATATAAAATAAAAAAATTCAATTACCTAAGACTTTACAATCTTGTTTTAAATCAATAACTAGATGATGAAACATCTTAAAAATTATAGGCTATAATTATATAAATATAATCTTAAAAACTATAGGCTATAATTATATCCTTAGCACTGTCAAACAGTCGAATAGAGAAGATTACAGCCTAAAGTAGAAGCCGATATTTTTTTAGTTTTCAACAACTTTTTTAATATCAAGAACTGATGAAAACATCAATTTTAAATAATCAGATTTCTACCTTTATGCTTGGAAGTAGAGAGCGTGTTAGAAGGATTAATGAAGTTATCGGAAGTGAATATATAAAAATCAAATCTCGAGAAAAAATAAAAAACAAGAAAAAGAAAACGAAAAACAGAAATTAAGTACATAAAAAATGTACTTAAAGCATGAAATTATAAATACAAAGTGTCCATTATATAATTTTCTTTGATTAGAATACTCACCCACCCATATATCAAAATTGAATCGCACATCAATAACACGTTAAACAACCCGCTGAATAACACCAACACGCCTTACACAGCTATTTCTTAACACATTAACTAAAAATAATCGTCATAAACAGATATTGTATCATAGCAGTAAACACATAACAGTTAACAAAGACCGTGGACAGCCTAAAATGTATAAATGCACTATTTAAAATATTATAAAACACTAAAATATTTATTTTAAAAAACAAAAATAAAAATTACAACATGCTGGTTGACGTAATGACTAGTTGCGTAAATGACTGGTTGGCAGAAAAATGCCATTTTAAAGAAAGAGTGAGTAGGCAAACCAATATGACCATTTCTATAAGTTTGAGTGTACTATTATGCAGGAAATGGTGCAAGGCCTTCTTGTCTGTAACCTTCTGGGAAGAAGTGGCATTGCCAGTTTATATCCAACTACGTGACGATTGATATAGGCATGACCTGATATACAAAAGAGGCTTCCATCAAGAAACTCTAAATAATTCTTAGCCTCATCCGTGTGCGACCCTTTCGTATTTACTGATTATGTCTTCGCATTTAAGATGGTAGCCGAGTGTGTAACGACTCGGCTTGACCAATGGCTGGTCCTAGGTTCGAGTGCAACCGATGCTTCAGTTGAGTGCCCGAGTCCTATATAAAACAAAACAGACTTTTATCTAATAATTGTGATGATATTGATATGGCCATTATAATATGGGTCTGTAATTTAATTGTTACTTATTTTAAATTTCTCTATTCGCCACTTTTTGGGCGCAATAATATTCAACAAATACGGTTGCCCTATTGCTGTGCCAGCAGCATGCACAAAAAGACAATAACATAATTATTGTCTTTTATAAAATGTTTAAACACTACACATCTCTTCAACTTTTACTACGTGATATAGCGTTCATTAACATTTTTCTTATTTAGTCGCCTATTGTATTTTATATAAAAATATATAAAATAACAATGCATATTAATAATGCGCCAAGGCACGCAACTGAGGCGCCAGTCACAGTGTGAAACACCGCATCATATACACTAGGCATATGATAGCTCACGGTTGGATAAACAGGGATTCGAACTGGCGACCTTTAAGTTGCAGGTCCAACAACTTACCATCTAAGCCAACCTACTCGCCGCTAGCCATACTTTTTTTTCAAAATTTTTCTTTTTTTAGAAATTTTTTTTATATTCAACTATTTGACACCTTTATTTTTGCCAGCTTTTCAACGACTTATTAAACACTACACATCTCTCGAACTTCTACTACGTGATGTCAATAGCGTCCATTTACCAGACGAGAGTCCTTCAAGTCGATCTTGACATTTCATACATTTGAGAGACACTTTTTGCAGGACGAACTTATATTTTGAGGCTTTAATGGGTTATTTATAAATATAAAAATTGTTTATTAATATATTTATTATTTAAAATAGTCTGATAATATTTAAAAATATGTTTCGAGCTTTTTATGTGATTTGAGATGCTTATTTTATTGGATTTTAATTTTTTTATTCAATTAAAAACAATAAAATTTATTGAAGATAACGGAAAGACTTTAGAAATGTAAAAACCACTGTTTTAAAAGATTTGAATATATTTAAAAAATTCATAAAATTTTGAAAGCTGTTAATACTAATTGAAGATTAAATGGAAAAAGAATGTGAAATTCTGTTATTTCAAATAATCATTTTTTAAAAATTTAATAAAAACTTATTAACTTTCACCAATAGAAAACAAAAGTGAATAGACATATAAAGCTGGGTTGTTACTTAAAATTCAAAGGAAACTACAATGAGATTATAAATAAGGGGTCTAAACAATTTAAAAACTAATTCTAAAATGAATGTTGTATTATACAATTAAATAACGAATAAATTGACCAGTAGCACCGACAGTTTGATAAATTTGTCAATGAAGCTTTGTCATAATACATGGAAAGCCCTTCAGATTCATTCACAAATTATTCATTCATTTATTAACTTATTTATTCTTTCGATAAATCATTTACCCATTAATTTAGTTGTTTTACAAATAAATTAAGTCATTAAAACCGTTTTTCAATTAATTCTATTCCATGCATTACTTCATCAAACTTATAAATTCGTTTTAACATGAATTCAAGTGAAACCTGATTTATATTAAGTCTTTAAAAAGCTGTGAAAAAAGTGTTAGAAAAGGATTTTCTATAAATATTTTCAGTGAGAACAAAGAAGGAATATATTTATATATAAAAATGAAATAGGCAACTAAATAAGAATTGAAAATTAATTTTCAAATTAAAAAGTTCAATAAATAGGTGGAAAAAACGAATAACAATGTAATAACATATTTAAAAAATACAAATTCACTTTGAAAATCTTGTCATTAAAAAACTATGAAATAAAAAAGCAAGTTTTAAAAGAATAAATAAATAAATAAATGTTAAAATTTATTCAAATTATTTAATACTGAGATTAAATGTGAAGCAAAAAATAAATTATTATTAAATTAAATAAAAAAATTAAGTGAGCATTTATTTAAGATCAGAAGTCTTCTTCCTCCTGAATAAATTATAATAAATTGAGTAATTAGTTATTATTAATGAATTTGAAAAATTAAAAAGATTAGTAAAGTAATAAAATGAATTGAGAAAAATACGAATTAACATCTCAATAAAATAAATACAAACCCAAAAATTCAGTCACAGGCTACAATAAATACAACATCCTCAATACATCAACCCATACACAGCCCGGTTACTACCCAATCCACAATACAACACCAATTTCTTCCCGACCACCATCATCATTATAGCTAATAACACTCCTATTACCACTAACATCACCACCGATTTCCACCACCTACTACCACCTATATAACATAAAAACCAACCAATTCAACAAAAACTTCCCCCAACATCACCATAACAACCACCATCACAGCCACCACCGTCTATCCCAAAATGTAAACACCAAAACCAACTATTTCAACAAACACCCCCCTCAACATCACCAATACCACCCCCCCCAAATACCTCTAGAATCGGCTTACACACAAGACACTGACATAGCGGGTGACAAGACACCTTTCCATTGATTTCGCCATCTATTTTCATTCTGTTCTTTCCTCCATCAATAAGTCTTTTATCCATAAAATTCTTGCAAATATCTTTTGACCAACCATCACCACCACGACCATCAACAGCATCATCATTATCAACACCATTATCATCACCCCCACCATCCTTATCCTCACCACCACAACCACCACCGCCACCACCACCATACTTTTTAATTAAACTTAATCCACGACTAAGAATCTTTTTGCGATTATTAACTCGATTATAGAAAGGGAAGTTACAATTGGCATTGAATAAACTATCTTCTCGTTTGAGGGCGCTCTTAACAATTCTTTTATTAGCTCTGCTGCCTTGTCTGCAGACGCTAGGTTTGGCTGTGACTACATCTTTAAGGTTTTCATCTGTTCCATTATCTTTATCATTAACAACGCCATCATTATAACCACCACCATCATTATCATCACCACTGCGATGATTAACACCAACAACAGGATCTTCATCACCATAATTTCTACCAGCAACATCCTCCTCCTCCTCCTCCTCTTCCTCATCATCATCATCATCATCATCATCATAGAAACTGAAAGCATCATCATCATAACCACCGGTATAATGAGCACCGTCAAATAACTTATACGTCAAATCATCAATGCCAAAAAAACTAGAGAAGTTTTTAGCCAGTGATGATGATGACGATGATGAGTATGATGATTGCAGAGGTGATAATGATGACGCTTGTAGAGGTGATGATAATGATGATGTAAGGAGATTCGATGTCGATTTTGCTTGTTGTTTCTGCGCTTGATTGTTGCCCTGTCGTTTAAGATCGTTGTTCTTTTTAGCCCCTCCATTCTTAACCTCATCGCCCAAACCCGGGGTTTTCCTTGCGAATTTATAACCACTGAAACCCTCGCCTCCATCACTCCTCACCTCATCCTCCTCCTTATCCTCAACAGCAACAACCCCCTCACCATGCCCATAGCCGTGGATTAAGTTACTGTCACTTAGTTTCGACTTACGATCAATTTGACTTTTTAAATTATCCCCCAGAGAATCACGTTGTGCAGTTGTGTGCTGGAGATTTTTCAAGAGTTTGTGCTCACGGGTGCTGGGAAGATGGGTATTTTTGAGTGTTTTTTTGGTTTTAGACGAGGGAATTACCTTTTTCTGGGTGGGTTGATGTTGTTGAAAAGACGAAGAACGATTGGCTTGGCAATCAAAATGATTTGGCATGTTATGAATTGTAGGAGCAGGAAAACTTAACTGAAGCAATATCCAAAATAACCAAAAGTCCATTGATAATATCTAAACCTAACAACCCCAGACAATTATCGTCCAACCCAAAACTAACAATTCTTAACATATATCCGCCGATCTAAAATCGGATCAAAACGAAGATTAAAATCGCACACAAGCATCTGCCAACCCACCCACCCACCAACCGACCGATCGATTCAAGCGATCCTCCTGCAGCAGGGCTTGGAAGAGGCTGTTCTGTTGAGCGGAAGAGCCGGCGACGTCGACCGGCAAGAGACCTCTGTTGTTTCGCAAGAGACTTGAAGCACCGTTCTCGATCAGGCATGAGCAGATGTCCTCTGGTGGTTTGGTTGGTTGGTGGTTTGGTTGGTTGGTGGGTGGGTGGGTGGGCATATGAATATAGAGGAATGGGAGAGAAGTGGGCGGTGGGGATGGTAGAGGTAGTGAATTCTTAATAGGATTGCTTATTGCAGTCAAAGAAAGCTTTAACATTAGAAAAATGATGAAGATTGAATAAAAATAATAAAAAGTTATGAAAAATAAGCATACAAGTTTTGACAAATGAACCTAAAAAGTTGTGAAAAAAACATAAAACATAATAAATTAAATTATAAATAAATATGAATATTATTCATGCTAGAAGAGGCACTCGACCCACCATAACCCCATTTGGCAGCTATGTGCAGGGCAGTGTCATGGTGGTTGTTGGTGCAGTTCAGGTCAAGTTTCCTCAGCGTTTGGTCGGCGAATATCAAAGCTTTGACGCACTGTGTGGATGTGGAGGTAAGAGGAGGGTTGAGGGTTGAGTGAGTGAATAAGTTATTATTATTTTTTTTTAAATTATGATTATTGTTATTACTAAAAATAAGTATTACTGAAAACTTTTATTGTATATTATTAAATAAAATTATTTAAAAAAAACATTATTAAATAAAATTATTAAATAAAATTATCATATAAAATTATCATATAAAATTATTAAATAAAATTATCATATAAAATTATTAAATAAAATTATTAAATAAAATTATTAAATAAAATTATTAAATAAAATTATTAAATAAAATTATTAAATAAAATTATTAAATAAAATTATTAAATAAAATTATTAAATAAAATTATTAAATAAAATTATTAAATAAAATTATTAAATAAAATTATTAAATAAAATTATTAAATAAAATTATTAAATAAAATTATTAAATAAAATTATTAAATAAAATTATTAAATAAAATTATTAAATAAAATTATTAAATAAAATTATTAAATAAAATTATTAAATAAAATTATTAAATAAAATTATTAAATAAAATTATTAAATAAAATTATTAAATAAAATTATTAAATAAAATTATTAAATAAAATTATTAAATAAAATTATTAAATAAAATTATTAAATAAAATTATTGAATAAAATTATTAAATAAAATTATTAAATAAAATTATTGAATTAAATTATTAAATAAAATTATTAAATAAATTAATTTAAATTAATATTATCATTATTTCATCACATTATTATTAATGAAAGCCATTTTTAGCTTTTTTTATCACTATAACCCAATCAATATAATGACCAAAGCATCGTCATTCTCATCATCCTAAACACCACCACACCACCACCACCACCACCACCACCACCACCACCACCACCACCACCACCATCATCATCATTACCACCACCACCATCATCATTACCACCACCACCATCATCATCATCACTACCACTACTATTACCACCCACACCATCATCATTACTATCACCATCATCATCATCAGCACCAACATTAACATGTCCATAGAGACAAGCGAGGTGTAGGGCGTTGTTAAGGTGCTTGTCGACCGTTGCTATGCCGCCACCGTGGTTCAGTAGCATCAGCTGTGGTAGTGGTGGTGATGATGATAGTGGTGAAGATGGTGGTGATGATGATGGTGGTGGTGGTGATGATGGTGGTGGTGATGATGGTGGTGGTGATGATAGTGGTGGTGATGATGGTGGTGGTGATGATAGTGGTGGTGATGATGGTGGTGGTGATGATGATAGTGGTAGAGATGTTTGCAATGATAGATGTTCAAGATACAAGTTTTAGATAATAGTAGTGATTGTGGTAGTGGTGGTGATGATGATGGTGGTGGTGTTTGTGGCAAAAAGTAGTAGTAGATGGAGGTGGATAAACTAGTGATTTAAATAGGGGATTATAGTGGAGTTTTGGGAATAGGGAAATTTAGGCAAAAAAAATTAAGAAATTGAGAGTGTAATTACAAAGTAAAAATGAATTTGAAACAAAATAGTGGAAATTAAGTTAAATATTAATCCAAATCACTTTACTTTAATACCAAATATATATTTATAATTTTTTAATTAAATATTCAAAATAGATTTGATTATAATGAAATATTATTATAAAATCCCAAAAAAGTCACTAACAATGGTTATCTGATATCCCATACTGGAGCTGAGGTGGAGGCATGTTTGACCTGATGGATGGATGGATGGATGGATGGAGGGATGAATGGATGGATGGATAGATGGAAGGATGAATGGGTGGATGGATGAATAAATGGATGGGTGAGTAAGTTGATGGAAAGATGGATAACTGAACCACAGTTTAAAAAAATTTAATAAACACGTGAAGTGATGGATAAGAGGTGATTGATGGGTAAAAAAATGCTTATTCTCTCGCTGAATTGATAAAATACAATACAATAAATAAATAAATAATAACAATATAATAATAAAGATAAAACTTGGAAATCCTTAAATCACCACAGCAACTACCCCTCAATAAAATCACCAAAATCACCCAAAATCCCAAACCTTGTTTGAGCGTCTTGACCTTGACGGCAGTGGTGGAGTGGTTGAGCAGCCATGCAGTAACCTCATCGTGACCTAGCATGCACGACGCGTGTAACGCTGTGTTCCCATGTGGGATGGGTGGGGGATTATTTGTTATTTACTTTTATTTAATGTTGGTTTTTTGTGGGCTTTTTTTGGTTTTTGTGGATTTATGGATTTAATATTTGTGTTTTGTTGAGTTTGCTTGAACATTTTTATCAAGCAATTATGGTTTTTGAAAATTTAATTTATATTACAAATTTAACAATTATTTAAAATTTGATTATTATTACTATTTTTGAAATAATAATTACATTTTTCGAGTTTTAAATTTCCATGACTTTAAAAACATTTTTAAAAACCAACTAATCACATCCCATCCACCCATCCACCCTACCCATCGACTAACCGGTATATCCAAATTCATTGTGAACCCTAATGAGGTCATCCAAAGACGAAGGTTGACCTAATTTTGAATCTAGGTCATCCTTCAAGGCTTGACACGCGTCACACTCGCACAATGGATGACACAGTTTCAGTTTCATTTTCGGGATTTCGGCCATTTTGGATTTGGCGTGCTCGTCGAGTTTGCATTTGGTGGTGTCCAATGAAAGGACGTCGTTGTCAAGGACTGCCTGGAGGTGATGATGATGATGATGATGGTGGTGGGGATGATCATGATGATAACGATTATAATGATGGTGGTGATAGTAATAGTGATCATATTGTGAGTGTTGCTATCAAACAGGTTATAAGCAAAAAAGTAAAATCAAAAAGTTGCGAGTGAAAGAAAGGATGAGCGACTTGAAAGATGTTTTTGATGATGACGTCAGTGGCGTTCATAGAGTCAATGGTGAAGGAAGGTGGCTGGGTGGAGGAGGTGGTGATGATGATAGTGGCTGGGTAGAGGAGGTGGTGATGATGATAGTGGCTAGGTGGAGGAGGTGGTGATGATGATAGTGGCTGGGTGGAGGAGGTGGTGATGATGATAGTGGCTGGGTGGAAGAGGTGGTGATGATGATAGTGGCTGGGTGGAGAAGGTGGTGATGATGATAGTGGCTGGGTTGAGGAGGTGGTGATGATGATAGTGGCTGGGTGGAGGAGGTGGTGATGATGATAGTTGTGAATGTGGAGATGAGAAGTGATAATGATGATCAATCGTTACGGCATCCATAACTAATGAAGATTACTTTGAGTAAACAGACACACACACATATATATACACAAACACGCACACACACAGAGACACACACATACACAAACACACACACACACACACACACACAGACACACACATACACAAACACACACATACAAAAACACACACACACACACACAAACACACACACACACACACACACACTTGTAGTCTTAACGATATGACGTCATTGAAGTCTTGACTTTGGTTCATGAGGAAAGTAAGAGCCGCCTCCATGCTGGTGTAGAAGTAGCTGAAGTGATGGTGGTGGTAGTAGTAGTAGTAGTAGTAGTAGTAGTAGTAGTTGTAGTAGTAGTAGTAGAAGTAGTAGTAGTAGTAGTAGTAGTAGTAGTAGTAGTAGTAGTACTAGTACTAGTAGTAGTAGTAGTAGTAGTAGTAGTAGTAGTAGTAGTAGTAGAAGTAGTAGTAGTAGTAGTAGTAGTAGTAATAGTAGTAGTAGTAGTAGTAGTAGTAGTAGTAGTAGTAGTAGTAGTAGTAATAGTAATAAGTCTTAACAAATCAGACACAAATTTAAAATGCGTTAAACGTTATTCATCTTTCTTTAAATATAAAAAAAATAAAAATATTCATCATTCTCATCACCCTCATCATCATAATCACCCCCCACCATCACCAATAAACCCTTCCTCCAACCCCCATCCAACCAATCCACCTAAGCTCTTGATCAAAGTTGCCTAGAGAGAGTGGGAAGTGTTGTATGTAGGTGAGGTGGCTCCACCAACTACAGACGTTCACCGTGGCCGCCACTATGTGGCCCAGTGTGGTGATCAGCGAATCGGAAGTTACCGCTGTCGAGTTACAATATAATACAATGTATAACAGTATAATACAATGTTTTACAGTATAATACAATGTATTACAGTATAATACAATGCATTACAGTATAATACAATGTATTACAGTATAATACAATGTATTACAGTATAATACAATGTATTACAGTATAATACAACGTATTACAGTATAATACAATGTATTACAGTATAATACAATGTATTACGATGAGATACAACACAGAATGTGGGGTTGGAAATTTGAAGGCATTGTTGGGACGTGAAAAAGTCGTGGGAGGATGAGGTTGTAGGAAAAATCCACTCTAACCCTCCCCCTCCTCTCCCCAAATACCCACTCAAACCCCTCCCCACTCCAACCCATCCTCCCTCCTCCCAAAACACCCATTTAACCCTAACTCAAACACCCACTCTAACCCCTCCCCGCCCCCCCTCCACAACACCCCCATGAACACCTACCCGATGCGTTCGTGGGTGCGTAGAGAAGGGTGTGGAATGCCTTGCGAAGGTGGTAGATCTTGTGGTAGGGGGTGGGTGAGGAGAGGAAATCGAGGAGGTGACCGGCCGCCTTCTCTGTGCTTATTCTGGTGGTGAATGCATAAATGCATGGGGGATGAATGGATTTATGCATGGGGGATGCATGGTGAATGAATGGATAGGGGTTGGTGAATGCATGGTGAATGGATGGATAGGAGATGGTGAATGGATGAATAGGAGATGGTGAATGCATAGGGGATGTATGGTATGTGCATGATGAATTCTGGTTGGTGGTGAATGGATGATGGAAGATGATGATGGGGGATGCATATAGAATTGATGTATTGAATGGACGCATGGAGGACACATAATTTCCTCAAACACCCATCAACCCTTTCTCTAAATCACCTCCCTTACTTCCTATACGCCCCCTTTACGCACCACCTTCTAAACACCATCAACCCTAACCATACATACAACCCCTCAACCCCTTTCCCCCAACCACCCCTATACATCCATCTCACCGCCCCTTCCCACCTCCCCCCCCCCGCCCCCCCTCACGCGTCAAGCTCGTCGATACTGGCGACGTCAACGCCACAGAACCTCATCCTCTGCAGCATTCTATTCAGTCTGGCGTCGTCGTCGGCAAGCACGCTGGCCACTTGAGAGAAGAGAACGCGGTAGCTGTGGCGTGTTAAGACGATCTGGTGGTTGGTGGTGGTTGGGGGTGGTTGATGGGGGGTGGAAGGGTGGTTGATGGGGGGTTGGAAGGGTGGTTCGTGGTTGAGGGAGTGAGTGGTTGGCGGGTGGGTGGAAGGGTGGTTGGTGGTTGTGGAGTGAGTGGTTGACGGGTGGGTGGAAGGGTGGTTGACGGGTGGGTGGTGGAGGGAGTGGTTGACGGGTGGGTGGAAGGGTGGTTGACGGGTGGGTGGTGGAGGGAGTGGTTGACGGGTGGGTGGTTGGTGGTGGTTGATAGTGGGTGGAAGAAGGGTGGTTGGTGGTTGAGGGAGTGGGGAGAGTTGTTGATGGGTGGGTGGTTGGTGGTTGAGGGAGTGGTCGTGGTGGTTTTGGGTGATGATTGGTTGAGGGTGGTTAGGGGGTATTTGGTAATTATAGTTATGAAGTGGTAGTTTTTAAAAGGTAGTAGGTTAGGGTGGTGAAAAGTGGTTGGAGGGGTAGAGGGTTGCGGTTTAAGACGATCTGGTGGTTGGAGTGGTCGGAAGAGAGTGGGTGGTTGGTGCGAGGTAGTAGGAGTGGTTGGAGTGGAATAATAATCATAATAAAAACAACAATAATAAAAATAATTATATTAATCAAAACTAAGTTTTGATATTAATCGTGTTTGAATTCATTCTTGTCTAAATGCCAAAGCACCTCGACTGCTAATTTCACGGTGAAGCTTGAGGGTAGTTTTTTCTGTCAAGAAAAAAAGGAAAAAATAAAATTATAAAATTTTTTTTAAAAATATAAATCAAAAATGGAAAAAGTGTAAAAAATTAAATTAATATTTTTTTTATTTTTAAATATATTAATTAAGAAGACTAATCGAACATCATTCACCACCTTATCTTGGGTAGTTATGACGTAGTTCACCAAGTAGTGGAATGATTTATTTACTTTTTCCTGGTGGTGATGATGATGATGGATTAATAATGATGGTTGTGATTATGGTGAGATGCTGATGATGCTGGTGGATTAATAATGATGGTTGTGATTATGGTGAGATGGTGATGATGATGGTGGATTAATAATGATGGTTGTGATTATGGTGAGATGATGATGATGGAAGTAATGATAATTATAGTGAGATGATGTTGATGATAATGAGATGATTACGATTGTGATTGTAGTAAATGATGATGGTTGTGTAAATAACAACTAAGATTGTAAGTTATAATGTGGAAAACAGCCATCATCATCATCATGACCACCTTGATTGACGGCAAATGGGTAAAGGGGGCGGAGTTAATTTCCTTCACCAATCTCTCGATCACCAACATCACCTGCCTACGCACCACCCCTCCCTCTGTAGTGATGATGATGATGATGGTGGAGGCGATGATGATGGTGGAGATGATGATGATGGTGGTGGCGATGATGATAATAGAGATGATGATGATGATTTCAAATAAATCATTTTTGATATATGTTTGTAATTCCCCCCCCCCTTCTTACACCATAACCATGCTTACTTACTCATCCCCCCCTATTCCCCTCCCTCCTCCCCCATTAACCCATCTATTAATAACTTACTGGGAAATCCCCAGAGCAGCTTACACGCCCCTTCATACGTCATTATACCCTCCGCCGTCGTCTGCTGTTGCTGTTCACGTGACCTAGCTACGAGGTGGTGATGATAGTGCCGTTGTGATGATAGTAGTTTTCGTGGTCATGATAGTAGTTTTAGTGGTAATGGGAGTAGTCGTAGTAGTTAAAGTGGTGATGATGATACTAATGGTGGTGGTGGAGTTTTTGAAAGAATATATGAAAATAACTAAAATGAAAATATTTATTTTAAACAGTTAAATACAAAAGATTTAAATTGAAAATACTTATTTTAAACAGTTAAATACAAAAGATTTAAATTGAAAATATTTCTTGGAATTGCTTTGTGTAGTTCTAGATTATGTAATTAAGTTAAATAGAACAGATTTTGCATGTGATAGCGTGTCATCACTAATGTACTTGGCAATTTAGTTGAGAATACTAATATTACTACTCATTCTTCTACTTCTAAGACTAAAAGTACTACTACTACTGCTAAAACTACTACTACTACTACTACTACTACTACTACTACTACTACTACTACTACTACTACTACTACTACTACTACTGCTACAACTATTACTACTACTACTACTACTACGACTCTACTACCAATAATACTAATAATAATATTAATGGTATAATTTCTTTAAATAATCAATAATAAACGGAAGAACAAATCAAATGATTCTATATACAAGGTAAAAACCTGATCGTTTTGATGACGAATGGCTTGACAAACTACTAACTCCACTAATCACACTAACAACATCATCATCATCATCCGTGTATTTATTATTACTATTTATTTTGTTAAAATTATTATTATTTATGGTGATGTTGTTGATGTTGTTGTCGAAGTGGTTGAGAGAGTTTTGTATGCAAAGAACCTTGAAGCTTCTACCTTCCGCGTCGTAAAACAACTCACTGAACAACACTCTAACCTGTGTAGTAGAAGTAGTAGTAGAAATAGTAGTAGTAGTAGTAGTAGTAGTAGTAGTAGTAGTAGTAGTAGTAGTAGTAGTAGTAGTAGTAGTAGTAGTAGTAGTAGTAGTAGTAGTAGTAGTAGTAGTAACTGTAGTAGTAGTAGTAATAGGAGTAGTAGTAGTAGTAGTAGTAGTAGTAGTAGTAGTAGTAGTAGTAGTAGTAGAAGTAGTGGTAGTAGAAGTAGTAGTATAAGTAGTTGTAGTAGTAGTAGTAGTAGTAGTAGTAGTAGTAGTAGTAGTAGTAGTAGTAGTAATAGTAGTAGTAGTAGTAGTAGTAGTAGTAGTAGTAGTAGTAGTAGTAGTAGTAGTAGTAGTAGTAATAGTAGTAGTAGTAGTACCTTTTGTTTGATAGGGAAACCTCTACTTGTACTTACCACACCTCCCTTCATCCTTAACTCCTGGCATTTAGATACAATGTTATTGAAGACATTTATTGATTATTTCTGTTTTTTATTAGTTAAAAATAGAATATAAAAATGTTGAAATTAACAAAATATAAAAGTTTAAATACTTCAAAAATAATATAAATGAAAAGTTAGCCATGCCAAAGATCACCTACCCTTCTATTGAAAGTGTAGTACTCGACATCATTATCAGCATTCTCCTCCTCCTTTTCTTCATCCTCATCATCATCATCAGCACCATCATTGACCTTCTTGATTAGGTGTGTTTCAAGGTCATCTTGACTGAGTATCAATGCGTCAATGCTGTCTTTACAGGGAACCAAGATCTGATGATGATGATGATGCTAGTGATGATGATTATGATGATGATGACGATGAAAACAATGATAATAATGATGATGATGATGGTGATGAGGATGATGCTGATGACTAAACAGATTCAATTTTTTTACTTGAACTTTGTGACTTAATACCTTTCATTCAATACTGAATCAATGCCAACTTTATATATATATTATTTGAAAGTTTGTATATAGATTTCTTTTTTTATATTTAATTTAATAATTCTAATATGATTTTATTATAATTTGTAGTAATAAAAAAAATAATAATATTAGCATATAAAATTTAATGTTAGTTATATTATTATAAATATGAGTAATATTAATTTAAAATAAATTAACAAAAAAAATTTAATCATTAAACTAACAGTCCACTTAGCCTCAGTGGCGATGTCAAGTAGATGTGGATATTTGAGTCGTAGTGTTTGGAAGAAGTGGTTGTTGTAGAGGTCTTCATCATACGATTCCATTAATGCCCATAGATTATTTGGTGGAATACAAAGAAGATTATTTGAGAATTGAGAAGATTTATTTATTACATAAATTTTATATTTTTTTATTTAAAGCTGGAATTTATCATTTAAGTTTGTGTTTGTTGTGGGTGGATTATTAACTAATCATTAACTTGTTGGTCATTCAATAGGCTTTTGGGAATTATATTAGTAAACCAAAATATGTCATTTTTAAAATATACAGATCTTTTTGTTGTTAATAATTTACTGGATTTATGAATTATTAATTTTTATTTACTTAGCCAACTTTAATAGGCATTACCAAAACAAATTCTAAAACCAGAAAAAACTCTTATTCATTTAAACTTATAGACCACAAAGATTATTTTTTAATCAGCCGTTTGTTAAACACTCTTCTTGTTCCTAATACGACTTGGATTGTTTACTGTCAATTAATTTTTAATTGTCATGGGTGCGTTTGTGATTCAACACTTTTTAATATATTCGTAAAAAGTTTTCTTTTTTTTATCTTAAAATTAATTCAAATAATTGTAAACCAAAAATAATTAGATCAATAAATTGAACAATCAAATATTTTATTTAATTCAAAAAGCATTACATAAAGAATGACCAAGTTATGAAGAAATTTGGAAAAACAAGCAAAAAACATTATTTAATAATTCACGTTGAAAATTTCAAATAAATTTTTGTGTGATAATAACGTTCAAAAAGACTGGATTAGTATGAACATAAAACAAACATACAACCGTGTAACAGAAAAACTAATTAGCTTAAGCTAAATCGTTTTTTTGGAATTGCTTTAAAAATATTATTTTTCAAATAATTTGGAATAAATGGTGGGAAAACACAAAAAAGCGATTATGGAGATATTAAAGGTAGTAAATTGCTTAGGAAAATGTATTGAAGTTCAAAAAACATTTAATCAGATCAATTGGAAGCTTTAATATAAAAATATAAAATCTTAAACTATTGTCGCTATTTTCATTTTTTACTATTAGAAAAGTAATTACTATTATAAAAAGTTATTAAAAAATTAAAGTGAAGTACTTTGGTCATCATTGGAATAATTCGAAAAAATATATTATAAAAATATGTTCAAATAATGGAAAAAAATAAGATTGAAAAAAATTTAATTAAAAAAACGACAAGATTGATTTCATAGTGGTGAAAATATCGAAATAAATTGTAAATACTGGAAAAACTATCTATTAAAGCACTGATATTAGGAAAAGTAAGATTAAAAAGGTGTGAGTGAAACAAATAACTTGGAAAATAACTTGGAATATGATTCTCCATGAGACTAAAAGTATCAAAAGGTGTTTTGTGTGTTACTGTGTATGTGTTGCTGTGTGTGTGTTTTTTTATGTGTTTGAGTGGTGTCAAAAAAGTATATAAAATAGTTATTGATATTGTTTTATTGGAGTATTCAGGAACAAATGTCTGACAGCACTTTATAAAGATTACAAACTCTCACAAGAAAGCTATAAACAATCTATATAATTAAAAAAATATATTAATTAATTCAAAAAGATATTTAAAATTCAATTCAATCAAATTTATAATTACAAAAGATGAAAGCGAAACCAGGTTAAATTGAGCCGTCTCACAAAATACATGATCGGAATACATTGTCAAAAGTATGTACTTGATTATAAAATAATAATAAAAATAATTAATCAATTAACCTTTAAAAAATCAAATTACCCTATATATGATTTAATGATTACAAATTAGATTATGAAAACTAGTAAACTACTAATATTTAATCAAATATAATTTTAAAAATAGTAATAAGTTACTTTATATCAATTCTTACTAATTAAAAAAATTATTATTGGCAATTTTAATTGAATAAGAGATTATTAAGAAGTACAAGAGATTATTAGTAACAATTCATTCCAAAAGATTTCAAATATTTTATTTAATAACTTCTTCAAAAGGCTTTGAAGCCTGAATGGGGTTTACGCCACTCCGTCACTGCTCACCACACTGTAACTTCTGAAAGATTAACATATTTTATATTATTATGATTTAATTGAAAATATATTATGAATTTTATTGAAAATAAATTATGAGTTTTACTGAAATAAATTATGAGTTTTATTAAAAAATAGAAAATATACATTTAAATTTAAATAAAATACGTAAAAAAACAACTTTATTAAACCACTATTCATAAAAAAATAACTTTATTAAACCACTATTCATAAAAAAATAACTTTATTAAACCACTATTTATAAAAAATAACTTTATTAAACCACTATTCATAAAAAAATAACTTTATTAAACCACTATTCATAAAAAAATAACTTTATTAAACCACTATTCATAAAAAAATAACTTTATTAAACCACTATTCATAAAAAAATAACTTTATTAAACCACTATTCATAAAAAATAACTTTATTAAACCACTATTCATAAAAAAATAACTTTATTAAACCACTATTCATAAAAAAATAACTTTATTAAACCACTATTCATAAAAAAATAACTTTATCAAAATAATATTCATAAAAAAAATAACTTTATTAAACCACTATTAATAAATAAATAAATCCAAATTAAATTGCGACCACTACAAATATCCACAAATGCGAACCAAGAGTTTCAGAATGGCCATTTCTAGGGAGCAGACTGAAGAAAGTATATTCTCGACCAGTAATGCGCCATTGTTTTGTTGTGCTTTCATTTGTTGTTGTTGCTGTTGTTGTTGTTGTAGTTGTTGTTGAGTTACTTGTTGTAATTGGTCTTCAAAGAAATTAAATTTTGGTTGTTGTAGTTGTTGTAGTTGATGTAGTTGTTGCTGTTGTTGTTGTAGTTGTTGCTGGTGAAGCAGGCGTTGCTGTTTGCGAGAGTTGATACTGTTGGACTTTTGGCAACTAGGTTGGTAGAGACGTTGTAGTTGTGGTTGTTGTTGTTGTTCTGATGGTAACAAAGCCCGCTTCATGAATTGTTGTTGCTGCAACTGACCAGCATCATAACCATCACCATCACTTAAACTCATGCTTCTGCAATCATCATCATTACCACCCATTTTACTCCCAATCCCATCACCACCCCCACTACTACTATCACCACCACTACTACCACCACCACCATCAGCACCACCACCACTACTACTACTACTATCACCACCTCCACCACCGGTACCAGTTATAACCATATGGTTTATGGCTTCTAGCAGCTGTAAGCAGTGAGTAACCAACTGTAAGCGTTCGTCTGCCTGTAATTCATGCGATTGTAACAGACTTTGTATGTATTTAATGCTATTATTATCATTACTTTTATTAATATTATTATTCTTATTTTTATTATTATCATTACTTTTATTAATATTATTATTATTGAGATAAGCATCATCATCATCGGCACCCCCCTCATCTTCCTTATCAAGGTAGGCGTGGTTGATGCTTGGCCGATTACATAGAATTAAATCCGGTTGATTGTACTGGAGGTTATTATTAATAATATTATTTTTATTGTTGTTATCAGTATCAGTAGTGATAGTAGTATCTTCATCGTTGTTGTTGTTGTTGATGTTGTGGTTGTTGAGAAGAATACTTTTAAGTTTGAGTTTTTGCTTGATCAAGTTATGTATTGTTGCAACAGTGAGCTCTAACTTGTCTACATCCTTAGTAATTGTTGTTGTTGTTGTTGATGTTGTAGTTGAGAAGGTAGTTTTGTTGTTGTTACTGAACGTATTTCTTGCACTATCACTACTGCCATCTCTTCTATTGCTGCTACTTCTACTGCCACTGGCAATGAAATTACTGACACTACCACTACTATTACAACTACTGCTACTACTACCAATACTATTTCTATTATTATTAGCGATAGTCATAGTAGTAGTAGTAGTATCACTACTAGAAGTACGATTATTGTTGTTATTATTAGTATTGATGGGAGAAGAGATGGTGTTCCGGTGAGGGGCTTGCGTGGTGGCGGGAAAAGAGAGAGAAAGAGAGAGGGGAGCCCTGAGTGCCGATATACCCTTGTTTCTGTGACGGTGGTGATGATGATGATGAAGATGGTGGTGATGCTGATGATGATGAGGATGGTGTTGATGATGATGAAAGTGGGGTTGATTGAAGTAGTAACTATGACAATGCAGATAATTTTTATTTATATTAGTAATTAGTGATCGTCGTCGTAGTAGTAGTAGTAGTAGTAATAATAGTAGTACTAGTGTAAGTAGTAGTAGTAGTAAAAGCAGTAGTAGTAGTAGTAGTAGTAGTAGTAGTAGTAGTAGTAGTAGTAGTAGTAGTAGTAGTAGTAGTAGTAGTAGTAGTAGTATTAGTAATAGTAGTAGTAGTAGTAGTAGTAGTAGTAGTAGTAGTAGTAGTAGTAGTAGTAGTAGTAGTAGTAGTAGTAGTAGTATTAGAAAACACACCTGAGTTCAATGGTATGATCTATGACACCATCGATTTCATCAAAGTCGTAGTGTATGTTCGACAGATCGAGCGGGTTGTTGTAGGAGTTGCTGTAGTTGTTGTTGTTGTTGTAGTAGTTGTAACCACCACCGCCACTCTTTTTACGAACGCCTAAATTCCTTAGAGCACCCAAGAGAGAAGGGGCGGAGTCTCTGCGCTTGTGAAGATTGAAAAAAGGTTGGTTGTTGTGGTTGTTGTTGTGGTTGTTGTTGCTGTTGTTGAGATATTCGTTGTCAATGTTGCTGTTGTTGTTGTTGTTGTAGTTGACTTCTTCGTTGTTGTGGTTGTTGCGGTGGTGGTGGAGGATTTGAGAAGATGAGAGTGTGTTTTCAACGATCATTGAGCTTCTGGGTGAAAGTGTTGAAGAAAAAAAAAATTACTAATAATTAATTAAGATTAATGATAAAAAATGTTGTGAAAAAATTATTTAATTTAAAATTAGAGTTTTATTTATATTTTAAAATAATTATTTATTAATAATAATAAATAATGATTTATTAATAATAACAAATAATGATTTATTCAGAATAACAAATAATGATTTATTTAGAATAACAAATAATGATTTATTTAGAATAACAAATAATGATTTATTTAGAATAGCAAATAATGATTTATTTAGAATAACAAATATTGATTTATTAATAATAATAAATAATTTAAATAATCAAATACCTGTTTTTAAACTTCGATCTCATTTTCACTTCGCCATCATCATTACAGCTCGAAATAGTCATTGACGACGGATATTTGCACGAAGAAAGGAGTGAAGAAGAAGAAGAAGATGAATTGGTGCGAGGTGAAGAAAATGGACGAATGGATGAATGGGTGGATGAATGAGTGGATGAATGAATGGATGAATGGGTGGATGAGTGGAGGGATGAATGAAGTGGTGAGTGGTGCTTTTTTATGTTAATCGGGTAGTTGGTGATGGCTTCCCGAATGCAGTTGAACCATCTGAGATGGATGGATCATATCAGCCCATCAATCCCATTAAAACCATCCATCCCATCCTACCAACCCATCAACCCTATCCACCCACCCATCCATCCAAACCACTTATCCATTCAATACAAATTCATCCATCCTACTCTACACATCCACCCCATCTCACCCCATCTCACCCACCCATCCATCCATCCTACCTATCCATCCACCCATCCCATACACCCATCCCATCCATCCTATCCTACCCACCTATTCCTGCCTTCCTTGGTTCTGGCTTCAAGTTGGTAAACTTGTGGAGGATCTCTGTTGATGACGAACATCTCGCACTTGTCTGCATGCATGCATGGATCGATGCATGGATGCATGGATCGATGCATGGATGGATGGATCGATGCATGGATGGATGGATCGATGAATGGATGGATGGATGGATGCAAGCATGGATGAATAAATGGATAGGATGGATGCATGCATGCATGAATGGGTGAATCATTGAAGCCAAAAACGCACAAAGCACAACTCTTCGTTCAACCTTACCATAGCCATTCAAATAGCCATTTAGAACACCCACCATCCACTCACCCTGCCCCCCTCACCACTTCCCCTATCAACTACCCATCCTTCACCCCATCAACCCTCCTTCACTACTTACTTCATCAATCATCTCCCCCCACTCACACCATCAACCTTCCCCCAAACTCAACCTCCCCCATCCCAAACTCACTTCTTCCCACATCCTTGGTGAGGACTTGTGGCAGTTTTAGGATGGGATAACAGGTGTACGAGGTGTCCTCGACGAATGTCTCATGACACTTTAGGATCAGTCTGATGCATGGATGGATGGAATAATGGGTGGATGGATGGATGGAATAATGGATAGAATAATGGATGGATGGATTGATTGATGAATGTATAGATGGATGGATGAATGAACTTAGATGTTAATTTGTGGAACTACATAAATTGTTTAATTCTCCGAAAATAAGCACAATGTACTGCTAATTATAATAATGATAATCATAATAAATTGAATCATAAAAAATAAATTCAATTAAAATATTAATTCTTTTAAAATTGAATCATAAAAAATAAATTCAATTAAAATTGAATCATAAAAAATAAATTCAATTAAAATTGAATCATAAAAAATAAATTCAATTAAAATTGAATCATAAAAAATAAATTCAATTAAAATATTAATTCTTTTTATTGTTAAACCATTATCAACACCCATATAACCACCTGGCACCCCTCCACCCCCCTCATCCACACCTATCCTCCTGCTTGAGGAGCAGCACGAAGACATCTTCCAGGAGAACAGCGTGCATCAGGTAACTGCGCTGTGTTCCTCCGCCTGGCTTCTTGTATCTGTGTGTGCGTTTGTGTGTGTTTGTGTGCGTGTGTGTATGTGTGTGTGTATGTGTGTATGTGTGTGTGTGTGTGTGTATGTGTGTACGTTTGTGTGTGTGTGTGTGTGCGTGTATGGTCGTATACGCTCATATATAGACATAAGCAAAAACACGTACACGCAAACACACAGGCACATATACACGCAAACACACACACACCTATACACACACACACACACACACACACACACACACACACACACACACACACACACACACACACACACACAAACACACACACACACACACACACACACACACACACACACACACACACACACACACACACACACACACACAGCACACACACACACTAACTTCCAAGTTAACTCTCCGTCCATCAATAGTTTCTTCTTGGTGATGTCGAAGTTGGCGAACTCACTGAGATATTTGCTGTTCGTGAGACACGTCTCTGGCAGTCTGTGATGATGATGATGATGGAGATGATTATGATGATGATGTTTATGATGATGCTGATGAAAATGATGGTGGTAGCGAATTCAATGGTGATGATGTTAGGTGGTGTTAGTAAAGGTGATGATGATAATAGTGATGCTGGTGACGCCAATGATGATGAAAAAAAAAGCGGTGTTGATGATAACGATGATGATGTTGATGATGACGATCCCCCGACCGACCGATTATCCATCCTGCTTTGTATATCGTGCAGTTTCCTGTAATTTTCGCATTCCTTCATCTGGGAGTCGACGTGACGTAGGAGACTCCTGGCCAGCTTACTGGCTGTCTCTAGCTTTCCGCGCTCTTCTGCATTGCCTGGGCGGGTGGAATGGATGGATGCATTGTAGTGGTTTGTGGATGGGATGGTGAGTTTTGTGTGGAGACGATGGGTTATGGATGTGTGGTGGGTTTGGGGTTGGGGGGGGGGGGGGTGAATGTGAGTGGGTGGTTTGTGAATCGTGGTGGTTGGTTGAGGGTTGTGTGGTGATGATGATGATGATCAAGGCAAAGCGCTTCGTTGAATGAAACAAGAAAAAACTAGTGGTGTGTTGTGAGTGATGGGTAAGAATTGCGTGTGTGTTCGTATGTGTGTGTGCGTGTGTGTGTGTGTGTGTGTGTGTGTGTGTGTGTGTGTGTGTGTGTGTGTGTGTGTGTGGGTGTGTGTGTGTATGTATGTATGTGTGTGTGTATGAATGTGTGCGTGTATATGTTTGCGTCTATGTATGTGTTTATGTATGTGTTTATGTGTTAGACGCCAAGAACGCACCACTGGCGTAGTTGAGAAGGTTGTCGATGAGGAGTGGATACTTGGTAATTCTTTGCATTTCTTTGGGTAGGAAGTCCTTTAGCGTGAGACGTCTGCTATACGCGCTTAAAGAGGCCTCCTGTGTGTGTGTGTGTTTATGTGTGTGTGTTTATGTGTGTTTGTGTGGGGAAGGAAGGTGTATTGTGTGAGTTTGTGTGGAGAAGGTGTGTGTTTTGTGTGTGGGGGAGAAGGGGGGGTTGTGAGTGTGTGTGTGTGTGTGTTTGTGAAGAAGGAAGAGTGTGTGTGTGTGTGTGTGACCCCTAATCAACCTAGTTTATCTGAATCCCTTATGAACCCATCCTTAATCAGCCCACCATCCCTTATGAACCCACCCACCAACCAAGCATCTAACCCACTCACCCACCATAACCCCATCCCCTAAACCTGCACCTAGCCCTCTAGCTGAACCACCATCCCTAACCCCCTAACCCTCTTTCCAACCAACCAAGCATCTAACCTACTCACCCACCAAGCCACCAGCCCCTAACGCTCCACCTAACCCCTCCCCCCTCCCTCCCTCCAACCCTCCAGCCTACCCTCCAACCCTCCCCCTAACCTCCTAACCCCCCCCCCCCCCTCCCTCCAAGCCACCCTCCAACCCTCCCCCTAACCTCCTACCCCCCCCTCCCTCCAAGCCACCCTCCAACCCTCCCCCTAACCTCCTAACCCCCCCCTCCCCCCTAACCTCCTACCCCCCTCCTTCCAAGCCACCCTCCAACCCTCCCCCTAACCCCTCCCCCCTCCCTCCCTCCAACCCTCCAAGCCACCCTCCAACCCTTTCCCTAACCTCCTACCCCCCCTTCCTCCAAGCCACCCACCCTACAGCCCACCCACTCACCTGGAGTATATTCGTGAGTTTCTCTCGATTCTTCTTCTTCTTGAGGACGTTCAGCGCATGCGATTGGTCCCTGCAGAAGTGGGAACAGGCTCTCTTCAATTTCTCGCCCTTCGCGCCACTTAACTGGAGAAGGGGGGAGGGGGCGTGGTTGTAGTAGTAGTGGGGGGGGGGGTAGAAGTGGTGGTGGTGGTGGTAGTAGTAGTGATGGTGGTAGTGGCGGTAGAAGTGGTTGGGGGGAAGGGGGTGTAATGGTGGTGGTGGTGGTAGTTATGGTAGTTGTACTGGAAATAGTGGCAGTAGTGGTAGTGGTGGTGGTAGTAGTATTAGTCGTATTAGTACTAGTGATAGTATTAGTACTAGTGATAGTATTAGTACTAGTGATAGTATTAGTACTAGTGATAGTATTAGTACTAGTGGAAAGTATGTTTAAGTAGAATTAAGACTTTTTGTTAAACATAAAATAGAAAAATATATATGAAAAAAATAGGATAGATAGATATACAAACAAAAAATTGAAAAAAAATGAAGAGAGATGGATTGATGGATGAATAGACGAATAGAAAGAAAGAAGAAATGACAAAACCTGTTCGATGATCACGTCACCGACGTTATGAACCAACTTCTGCTTGCTCTTGCACTTCTGAAAGCTGTTGTTGAGGTCCTCTGGTGGTGGTGATGATGATGGTGGTGGTGATGGTAATGATGATGATGATGATGATGATGATGGTGGTGGTAATGATTGTGGTTAATGGAGGAAAGAATGAATGCTGAGTGAATGACAAGTGGAGAACGGCAAACATTGGCCAGAATCCGAACTAGATAAAGATGGAAAAAGGGGGTGAAGAGGTTCAAATAGGGGGTAAATGGAAATGAGAGAAAATATGATGATGATGATGAAGAAGATGAGGACAACAAATGATGGCCAATAATGTCACTATTATTGACCTACTTACCGTGAACTTCAATCAGGTCATCTAGGTTGGGAAACAGAAGTCGGATGAAGGCGGAGGGATGCTGGAGTCGAGTTTCATGGGTCGTTCGAAGAGCATCTTCATGATTTTGAGGTTGCGTACGTGAAGCCGTT